>JAMALN010000513.1:0-27231 GCA_023630115.1 Cutaneotrichosporon sp. PK4640 | reverse complement strand
AGCTTGCCGACCTGCTTGGGGAACGAGTCGGCGATGCGGTCCGCCGTCTCGACCGACATGTTCTCGAGACCCTCCTCGGTGAACAGCCCCGAGTCGAGGAGCGGGAGGCCCTTGTCGATACTCATGATGAACGTCGGCGAGCGCTGGAGCATGGTCGTGTCCACGCCGTTGTTGACGAGGTCGACGCTGATGTCGTGGCCAGAGGTACACGCGCCAACGACCAGCGCGCGTTTCCCGGTCCAGTCTTTGCCGCCCTTGTGGCCCGACGAGTGGACGATGGTACCCGGCCACTGGTCTTGTCCGGGGAACGGCGGAGGCACCTTAGCCTTGCCGCCGCCCAGCCCAGTCGCCATGATAACGTGGCTGACCTTGACATCGCGGGGGACGATCTCGCCGTCGACGTAGCGCAGGATCGTGAGCTCCCACTGCTGCGTGCTGGGGTTGAAGCGCGTCTTGGCTGGGTCCACCGTGCTACGCAGCCAGATGTTGACCTCTTGCGCCTCCGCGTACGCCTCGAGCCAGTTGGCCAGCTTGCCGGCCTGCATGAACACTGGCCAGTTGGGCGGGTAGTTCATCAGGGGCATGTGGTCCGTCCACACCGGGTCGTGCAGCGACAGGCTGGCGTAGCGCTTGCGCCAGTTGTCGCCAACCCTCTCAAACTTGTCGACCACGAGGGAGGTCACGCCGAACGAGCGGAGAACGGCCGAGCAGGCGAGGCCGTTGTGCCCGCCACCGACTGGAGGTCAGCTTGATCAGCGCGACCAGACGCACTGATGAGCACCTCAGGGTCCTTGTCCTTGAAGTCGGCCTCGCGCGCGCGGCGGGCATCGTGGGGCTCGCGGTCGTTGTGCCGCCCATACGGGCGGTTGCGGCCCACAGCCTGCGGCCACCCATGCACCTCCTCGAGCAGGGTGTAGACCGTGTAGGCGCGCCACGCGCCGCCGGAGTGCACGATGCGCGCAATGCCAGAACACTTGCCGAGCGCCGTCTCAAAGGTGAAGTGGAAGCGGAGCCAGGTGACGTCGGGGAACGGGCTCTCGAGCGCGGGCGCCGTGTCGGTAGACAGCGCGAACGCCGTCGCCTTGTTCTTCGCGAGAGTGTCCTGGGATCAGCGCGAGCGTGTGGCGGGCTCACCTTGGCGACCTCGGCGACGGACGCAGCCTCAGTGGTGCGGAAGTCACGCGTGAAGGCAAGCACGTCGCGCCAGAAGCCCTCGGGGATGAAGAGACCCGCGAACGCCTCCGCGTCGCCCTTCAGCGCGTCGGCGAGCTGGGCGAGGAACGCCTCCGCGGTGCCCCGCACATCAACGTCAGCGGGAGGGGGATACGCGTCCTGCGTGGGGAGAGAAGCAGCCTTGACTTCGGTGACCATGGTGCTTGTGATTAGAGGGAAGGCCTTCGGCGGTGGGAGCTGGTCGTTATGTACCAGCTCTGTCATGAGGGACGCCACACACACGTACAGGCTGTAGGCTGTACCCGGTGTTGGGGTGCCCACTTCCGGTGCCGGGTCAACACCGGTCAGCAGCGGTCAAGTGACTGATATCCACCCGAGGGCGGCACGTCTCCGTGGAGCTAGCTTGGCGGAGATGGCGTTCACCCGATGCATGGCGCGTGTCTCTCGGATTGCTAAGGCTGCGCACCTTGGCGTGCTAGGCAGCCGGCTCGGGCGATCTGGATGCGGCACCGATCGTGGTTAAGCTCGGTAGTGCTCTCTTCTACCGCTGTGGCTGCGCGCTCCTTAGATAAGCTTGCCCCAAATGCCGGACGAGGACGGATGCCCCGAGAGCACGCGCAGTTTCCCGCACGTTTCCTGCAGCGCCAAGGTTGAGAGCTGATAGTATAAGCTGCAGCGCGCATGCGTGATGGTGGCCCACATAGGCCCGAAAGCCGGGTAAACAATGCGTCCATGAACACCGAGACTCCGCAACCCAGGCAGTCTCGATCTGTGGAGATACGACAGCAACGTCCCACCTTGCTCGTCTGCTCGCTCTTACGAGCTTTATAACGTCGTGCCATGAAAGAGACAGCTCGTGGCATCCTAATAACGTGTCCCATCTGGCCCGCCCAACTTGCCCACCTCTGTCGGCACAGAGTCGGCAACCACCGGTAACTCGGTGACTCCGAGCTGGTGTTATGTCGTCACTCTCGCCATCTCAGTCAGCAACTCAAGCACTGTACACCGTTCCACGTCCCATCATCCTACATAACCTCACAGCTCTCCCTCTCCACTTCCTCACTACTCACGCAAAATGGCCCCTACCGTCGCTCTCCTCGGCGCCACCGGCGACCTCGGCAGCAACATCCTTGCTGCGCTCGTCAAGCGCGCACAGACCGGCGAGCTCAACGTCGTCGTCCTCCACCGCCAGGGCAGCAATGTCGCCAAGCTCAACCTCCCCATGAGCGTGACCGCGCGCGTGCTCGACGCCGACAAGGCGGACGTGGACGAGGTGCGCAAGGCGCTGGACGGTGTTGACATCCTCATGTGAGTTGGGTGCGCAGACAGCTACCAAGTCGACACTTGAGCTGGGCAATCCCGCTCCGTAACCCGCTCACACCAGCTCGGCCGCCAAGCAGTCCCCTGATGGCGGGAAGCGCTTCGTCGGGACGCTCGCCGAGCTCGCCAAGGAGCCCGCCTCGATCAAGGTGTACATCCCCTCGTACTTCACGGCCAACTGGGCCAAGGACGAGCGTGAGAACCCCGCCAACGTCTATCTCCACGGCAAGTGCATGCTGCTGGACCGCACGATCGCCGCCGGCGTGCCCACGACGTACATTGCCAACGGGCTGTTCGAGTGGGCGTTCCTGAGCCGCGACTTCTTCGGCGTCGACGCCAAGGCCAACGAGCTGCAGCTGTACGGCGACGCGCTGAACAAGAAGTTCAGCTACCTCTCGCTGCCGTTCCTCGGCGAGGCGCTCGCGCAGCTCCTCCTCGAGCCGGGCTTTGGGCCGGGACAGAACTACACGCTCTCCGAGGCCGAGTTCACGGGCCGCGACGTCGTCGAGGCGCTCAAGAGCGTGCACGGCAAGGAGCCCAAGATCTCGCAGGTCACCGACGCCGACGTCAAATCCTTGCGCGACAAGAGCCCCGCGGACGGGCTGGGTGCCGCGTGGCGCATGCACTGGGTTAACGGGAACTGGAAGGCGGAGAACGTCTTCCAGCCCAAGGGCGTGAGCAGGCGCCCACTCGAGCAGGCTGTCCGCGACGCTGCCCAGAAGTAGTGGAGGATGCATTTGTAGGGCGGACCGATATGAAGGTGGTTGTGCATATGATCAGAGCCAGGTACGGCCGCGCGACGGGGCTGCTTGGTTTGCAGCGTCCTGAACCTTGTGTCATTGGAAGTCCGGCGCCACTTCGAGTTTGGTGGCGTTGATAAGACTGCTTGGCTGCCTGGAAGTCGCTCTCAGGGGTGAGCATAACAGGCGGGGCAAGCGGTGGGCATAGGTCCGGAGTCACTGTAAGCGACCAGATGCGACCCCGGCACCTCCGTGAATGCAACGCAGCCATCCCCTGCGCCAACTGTACCTGGATGAATGCACGGGTTGTCTTCAAAGTCGCATGCAAGCGCTCCCCAACTCCGCTGAGGCAGCCGCGCGCACCAGAAACTAGTTCATGTCGGATAGCCGTAGATTGCCGGGGTGTTGGACCGTTAGGACCCAACGGCTCACGCCGATGCTCACCTAAGCTGCGGCCCCGCCCCGCCTGTCTCTCTACGGTGGGCAAAGGAGGGACACTACCACACCCACGACTACTCTCACGACTTTCCACTCACTCAACTCATCAAACTAGGGAGAACCAGACGCGATGTCGGCCAAGCTCTCTATCCAGGAGTGTAGGTTGTTGCCGTGGGGTGGGGAAGCTCACATCAGATGACAAGCTGCTCACGCAGCCGGGCAGCCCGTACGAGATGGTCGAGGATGTGATCGAGGGCCGCAAGCACCTCGTGTGGAAGCATGTACGGCTCACTCTCTGCGGCTGCCGGCTGACTCCAGACCCCGCGCTCTTTCCGCGACTTCATCACCGAGCGGTTCCAGCGGTGGACGCCGCGCGAGGCTGTGTCAGACCCCATCCCTGAGCCGTCGGACTTCTATGCGCGGCGCCACACCACCTACGGCGAGATGTACGGGCTCGCGCTCGAGATGGGCGCCTGGCTGCGCGAGCAGGGCATCAAGCAGGGCGAGCGGGTCGGGCTGGGCGGCCTCAACTCGATGGGGTAGGTCGGTTACACGACGGTGACTCACGGGCAGCTTCATCGTCGCGTTCTGCGGCATCCACCTAATCGGCGCCGTGCCCGTCATGCTGAACGCGACGCTCACGGCCGACACGCAGCTCCACTGCCTCGGCCTCACGAAGCCAAAGCTCACGCTCGTGGACCAGCACTGCGGGTTGATCCTCGGGCCGCTCGCGCCCGAGCTCAAGGCGCGCGGCGTCGGCCCGGTCTACTGCTACGACGGGACCAAGCACCTCCCCGCCAACGTACAGGCCGGGCTGATCGACCTCGTCCCCGTCGCCAACCCCTCCACCGTGCTGTCCGTCCAGGCTGGCCAGGGGTTGGGCAACCTCGGCCCGGAGAGCGACGGCATCATTTTCTTCACGTCCGGCACGACGAGTAAGCCCAAGGGCGTGATCTGCACCCAGCGCCAGTGCCTGCACCACATTGTGGCGGGCAGCATTCCTGGAGCGCGTGCGATCCTCCGCGCCGGAGGGAGCGTCGCCGACGCGTTCGCCGCGCACACGCCCCCGGAGGCGCAGGGAGTCATGCTCCTCGCCGTTCCGCTGTTCCACGTCACGGGATGCCTTGGGTGGATGGTACGGGCGTGGGTCATGGGCTTCAAGATTGTGTTTATGCGGCGCTGGAACGTTGACGACGCGGTCAAGCTCTGCATCGACGAGAAGATTGGGTTTATCGGCGGGTGAGTGGCTGTGGAGGTGGCGCGGCTGATCTCAGCGTGCCCGCTATCGCGACGGCTATTATCCAGTCGCCCAAGCTGCCCAAGGACCACGTCTTCGACGGCCTGACGTACGGCGGTGCGCCGCCCCCACAGCGCTTGGCAAGCGACATCGCCGCACGCTGGCCCGCCGCCGCGGCGACGCACGCCTACGGCATGACCGAGACGAACGGGCTGCACGTCGCCCTCACCGGCCCCGACTACCACGAGAGGGTGAGTATCCTGCCACTCAACCAAGCGCTGACGGCAGCCCGAGTCGGTGGGCCTGAGCATCCCGACGTCGGCGATGCGCGTCGTCGACGAGGCGGGCCGCGTCCTCCCGCCCAACACGATGGGCCTGCTCCAGTGCTTCGGTCCCAACATCATGAAGTGCTACGTCGACAACCCGGAGGCCACGGCCGAGGCGCTGACCCCCGACGGCTGGCTCAACACGGGCGACATGGCACTCATCTGCCCCGAGGGGTTCCTGTACATCCGCGACCGGGCCAAGGACGTGATCATCCGCGGCGGCGAGAACATTGCCAGTGCCGAGGTTGAGAACGAGGTGTTCAAGGACGACCGGATCGCCGAGTGCGCCGCCGTCGCTGTGCCCGACGACCGGCTCGGCGAGCTCGTCGGCATCGCCGTCAGCCTCGCCCCGGGCGCTAAGGCTACCCCGGAGAGCGTTCTCGCAGCTGCGCACCCCCGCCTCCGCCACCCTGCGCGCCCTGTTGTGTGCGTCGTCCTCGACGCGCTGCCACGCAACGCGAACGGCAAGATGGTCAAGAGCGACATCAAGAAGATTGTCGCGGAGAAGTGGGAGGCGATGGGCCGCGCAAAGATCGACATTGTTGGGCACAGCCGCGACCTCGCCAAAGCCAAGCTGTAGTTGTAGACTGCTAGGTTGGGATAGATCTGCTCAGAAGATGAAAGCATTGTCGCTGGGACGCTTGGCAGCTGAGGGCAGTGACGGCAGGCGGCCGCACCATGTTTGAGCGGCCCACCTCCCCGTGACTCCTCCAGTCCTCGCTTCCGCAGACAGACCATCTGTGGCGGATCAATAGGGCTGCTTTTGCTTTCTGCACATGCTTGCAGGCTTGTATCGACCAGGGAAAGCCTCGGGCCTTGGCGACCCCGGAGGAGAGAAAATCGTGATTTTCTGCCCCTATGGTGTAATGGTAACACGTGAGTCTCATAATCTCTAGCCCTCAGTTCGATTCTGAGTGGGGGCACACATCTTTTGCTGCTGCCCCTGCGTGCTGGACAGACCTTGTGAGGATCGGAGAGCATGATTGGGAGTGGGCAGTGTTGAAGTGGAGGGGTTGGATGGTGGAGGATCACCAGCCTCGGCTGTGGTGACATTGCGAAGCGAGGCACGACTTCAACCGACACACGCGTCCAGAGGCTCGCAGAACGCATAATGAGCCGACATGACGGGGTGGCGAGCTTCCTTGGCACACGACACAGGCCAATGCCGCCGGAGATGCCCACTGCTCTTGTGACACTGAGTGACTCGGTCCGATCCGTGACTACTCAATCTCCGCATCGCTTGTTATCGCTGCGCACAGACGCCATTCACGCGGTGCGCTCCGTTCCGCGCCGCCGCACCATCGTTGATCGCGAGAGTCGCCGATAGCGAGTGCGTCCGGGGGAGCGATATGAGCCTCGGCCCGCCGGAAGGAACCCTGCAGAGGCGACAATGGGACAGTGATGTTGCAGGGCGTCAGCGGCACTGCGGAATGGAAGATCGACAGCGGACGCCCAGGCCGCTCGCACTGCGAATCGACCGATCACAACCTCTCACACTCGCCAGGCGGACACCCGCTGCTCTCGAAGTTTGCCCGTCGTGCCTATCACATGCTCGTCTGCATCTGCCAAGGGGGGGTCGCAAGCCCGTACGCGTGTGCACATGCACAAAATTTCTGCTCGAGTCGGCGCTGCGCCGTGTCAAGTGAGGAGAGGTGGCGATGTCGGGAGATTCCGCGACGCGGCCCGACGTCATCCGAGGCACTTTCCCACCGTGCGCCCTGGGAGACGCGCCTTGAACATGGGCAGACAAGGCGAATCTGCGCGTCGTGTGGCATGCGGCTGGTCACCGGTGGGCCAGTGGCAGGCCCAACAGCCGCCCGCAATTCACCGATGGCTTTGTCCCCTCCCGCCAGGCTCACTGCCGCACACGCACCTGCGCCCACCTCACCGCCCACAATCTCCCCATCACACGTTCCATGCAAATCTTTTGCCGTACCCTCGCCAAGCTCTCACGCCACAGCAAGGGGACAGGGGCTCACAGCGCCTGGAACGTCGGGAGCTGGTGCGACACTCGCCGTGACGCGCAGCACTTCGGGAAGATCTGACTCGAACCGCAGACTTATCTACCGCTGGCTGACCCTCTCACCCCCACTCACCACAACAACACAGCAACCAACACAACCAACACAACCAACCCACACACCCCACACGCCACCATGGCTTCCATTGAACAAGTGAGCTCCCCCCCAACCTGCCTAGCTAACAGCAGACCACCGTCACGGTCGAGCAGGTGTCGATCGCCGTCAACGACGAGACCATCGAGGTCGTCGAGGTCAAGCACGTCGAGGTGACCGAGACCGCGGTCGAGTCGCACATGTGCGACGACGAGTGCTACGACTGCCTCGACTGCGACTACGAGCACTTTGACCAGTGGAACGTCGGCACCCCCGCGCTCTCGCACTCGCCCGCCCAGACGCCCGCCGAGCAGCCCTCGACCCCCCTCTTCGCCCCCTCCACCGCCCCCCTCAAGTCCGAGCACCTGAGCCTCGGCGAGCGCCTCCTCTCGGCCTGCACGCACGGCCTTCACGCCCTCGGCAGCTCGGCGCTGCACGCCATCCTCCCCATCGAGGAGGAGGAGGAGCACAACCTCCGCCTCTCGCCCCGCCTCTCCGCCGCCGACCAGATCAAGTCGGCCGCGCCCGCGTTCTCCCCCGCCCCCGTCATCCTCCTCGAGCCCGCACGCCCCGGCGCCCACGTCCGCTTCCTCGTGAGACAGCCGCGCGCCAAGACGCTCCCCATCCCCTCCATGGCCGCATTTGGGAGTAGCCTTTTCGCCACCGAGGAGGAGGACGACAGCAGCGACGAGGAGTTTGAGATCTTCGAGGAGGGCATCGAGACCTTCTAGGTCGCGACTTAGATCACATAGAGCGGTTGATTGCGGAGAGGAGAGAGGGGCGCACTGTAGCATTTGTGTATTTGGGCTTTGGTACTGCATTATACATCATATGAACTGTCCATATAGTCTTGCCCGAACAGTGGAACGTGGACGTGGAGTGGCAAGGTCATTGAGGAATGCGGCAGAGTCTTGGCACCTTGGGGGTGATCTCATGACAACGGCAAGGAGCAGCACGGCGGAAGCCAATAGCTGGGAAGGAGAACGGGGCAGTTTGACGGCCTACCACATCCACACAAGCACCTCTCTGCAACCGTACACAGTCCTCATGTCCCCTTGTTCTGCTTACGTCGTCTGAACGACTTGCCTCCACCTTTCAGCCCACTGGCATGTCTGCAGACATACAGATACGGGCAAGAACTGCCCACCAACCCACGCTACTCGACCCTTCACTCAGCCAACAACCCACCAATCGCCGCGCAGAGATGCTCGAGTGGTTAAAGAGGTCAGAGTCAAGCTCTTTAGCTTGTTCCAGACGGAACACAAGGCTGTCCTGATGCGTTTGCTTCGGGAGTTCGAATCTCCCTCTCTGCAGCTATCCCTTTTGCTTGTATCGCGCTGGAGGCCTGTGCGAGATGGGAGAGGGGAAGGTGAGGTGGGACTCGAGGGGGAGGGCGTCGGGCGCCCTGAGCCATTCATCCGAGAGCCGAGGGCCGCTCCCAGACGCTGGGTCGACCGTCGACACCCCCAGGGGCGCAGGATGGGCTTTGGGGAAGGCTGAGCTTGCCGATGGGGAGGTGGGAGATGAAAGAACGGAGCGCGATGCATGTGAGGAGCGTCGTTGCAGTGTGCCACAAACTCGAAGAATTTGGTTCCGCGCCTCCACTTTCGGAAGCGTACACCCGGCGTCACTGAGACCGGTGTTCCATCCTCGCGACCTGAGTCTGTGTTTGAACGCACATGTGAATGCGTAGGGCTCGGTGTGTTGAATTGAGGGGAAGTGATAGAGGTGGGGAGATGCGTGAGAGGTCAGAGGAGAGTGAGCTAGCCAAGCAGGGCCTGAACGGAGGCGAACCACTCCGTCGGTCCAGGCGTGATTCCCGTCGAGCGCGATGCCTGACTACGGAACAATGACGCGCAGATGGTAATGAGGCGCCACGTATCTCTCCGTGTGTATGCCAGCTGGGTATTCTCAAGGGGAGAAGCTGGGTTGCCACGCGAGGCCGTGGCGGAGGGTAGACCGAAGCTGGAGATACGTCCTCTAAAACGACGGCAGCCCAAGCTAGACTCGCAGGAAACCTGGGGCCCGGCTGTATGGCATTCGTAGAGGCAACTATGATGCCAATCACGCGTCGGGACACGCATAACGGACAGTTTCTCCCTTCACGCCGATACGTACGAGTGCACATTACTCTCTCGGCAAAGGGCGTGTAGCTCAGTTGGTAGAGCGTTCCATTCGCATTGGGATTATTCCTAATCGGTGATTTGGAAAGGTCTTTGGTTCGATTCCTAACTCGTCCAAGCTTCGTTACTCTTTTGCTGTTCGGCACTCATTGATTGTTTGTGTCTCCAGCAAGAGCCAAACCAGTGCTCGATCCAACGGAAGGTTCCGTCCGTTTCGTCCCGTAGCTCCCCATCCTTGTTCGTGTTCTGGCCAGTCGACGAGCTGTTGTGTCCGAATCCCCACTGGATGCCGCTGTAGAGGTCCGTAAGTAATGCGGTAGCGACGTGGGAAGACGATCTATCCTCTGACTGATCATTAGAGACCTCGGCAATCGGGTGCGATCTGCATATGACCCGCTGCTGCGCATACCGCCCCCACGCTTGGACGCGCCTTGCACCCGCAGTTCACCACTCGATGTGATGACATCTTCTGATGCTACAGCACACACTAACGCTACGCAATGTGCCTCGCGCCTCGCGCGCGTCCCTCTCCAGCCAACTAGTAGCGTTCGAGGACGATTCTAGTCTTGAGGACGTCGTGGGTGAGGAGCCAGCCCGCAGCCTTCATCTGGCTCAGGGCCTTGTCACGGAGCGACGTCGCCGTGGACTCGCTGTCGGCGCCAAACGAGAGCTCGACGATCGTCTCGTGGCCGTTGCCCTCGGCGTTGATGACGGGGAGGACCTCGAGCTTGACGAGCGTGTTGGCCCACCTACCCTTCCAAACGTTGCTGGTGACGGGGCCGTGCTGGCGCGTCGTGGCCATCGTCTTGTCTCCCCAGTGCTTCTTGCCCCAGTTGTGGAGCTTGCCGGGCATGTACTTGAGCAGGAGGTGGCGGCCGGTGTCGTCGTCGGGCATCGTCGTACCGTGGTGGCCCTTGGCGGGCCAAATCTTCTTGAGCGTGAACGACAGAGTCTGATGTCAGCCCCCGAAAGGGGTCACACGACCGCCCCACACCTCCACCCACTCACCTTCTTCGAGTAGGTCCAGTCGACCTCGGCGTCGTAGTTCTTGTCGGTCGCGTCAAAGCCCTCGTCTCTGGCGAGCTTGAGCGCGGCGTCGACGCCGCCCTCTCCGACAGTGTAGCGCTTCTTGTACGTCCCCTCAAAGTCCTTGCCGTCCTTGTGACGCAGGCGGATCGCCCAGCCGGCCTTGTTGAGGTCGTGCTCCTCGGTGTCGTAGTAGCTGTACGCGCGCGTGTCGGGCACGTCCTCGAGTCTAAACGCGTGGAGGAGCTCGTGGGTGGGGCGTCCGCCCTTGAGCGCGCCGTTGGGGTCGAGGCCGAGCTTGATCTCCCAGCCGTGGGACGCGACGTCGGGCTTCTTGAAGTCCGAGGCGGCCGACGATATGGCGAGCACGCCGGCCAGGGCCTTGAAGATGCCGTAGGGGCTGGGGATGGCGTCGACGACGGCCGAAACACTGTCAAAGATGATGGGCGGCATGGTGGATGAAGAGAACGAACGTGCAATGTTGCGCGGATGAGCTTTTTCAGGAGGACGGCCTACGTACTGGTTGCTGGGGGGAATGGCTGATCACACACCACGAGCGGCATGTCACTTGAACCGCACCTCGGCCCGTGATGTCATTGGCAGCCCAATGGCTTGGCGACAACCCATCGCTACGCCCAGTGGGAATCCCGATCCGCGCAGCAAATTAGCAGATCTAACATCGCGCCGGAATAGCACCAGACTGTGTGGGGGCAGGCTGCGCAGCACCGAGTGGGAGACACGAGGTTCATGTACATGCGAATGCATCTTGATGAGAGCGATGAAGTGATGTGGTTGTGGGTCGCGTTGTCTGTGCTCGTTCATCATTGGGTCGGGATAGCCGGAAGGGCCGGTCCCTGGATCCTGACGCCGATGAGTGATCGACAATCGCCCTCTCACCTCTACCCCCCCGCAAATTACCACTTTGGCTTGAGTCCTCGCTTCCATCCGCCATCCGCTCTCACCTCGGTTGCGGTTAGAGTGGGCAGCTTCAGATGTGGCACGGCATGTGGCACTTCGATTCATCCTGCTCACACGCTACCAACTCCAGCTACGAACCTTCGACGATGGCGCATCCCAGCTGGTCAGTCGTCCTTCTTCTCCTCCTCCTCCTCGTCCTGGTTCTCATTCTTGGTCTCGTCGAACGCGATGCACATGCACGCGATGAGGGCGAGGTCGACACCCGGGGCGACCGTCACAAAGTACTGCTGTTAACTCCGCATTTATTGCACCCACCGTCTGCTGGTCGCGGGCGACCTCGTTGACGTTGACCACGTCACGCGCGATGTGCGCGAGGCGGTTGCCGTCCTGGTCCTTGATGCTGGCGCTGCCGCCCCAGAAGTCGCCGCTAAGCTTGATCTGGCGCTCCTCGCCGTTCTGGTAGAAGTCCGCGACGAGCTTCGAGCCGACTCTCATTAGCTGGCCCGCGGGCGACTCACGGCTCCACTTCTTCTTGATGACGAGCACGTCGGAGCCCTTGGCGTCCTCGACGACAAAGGCCTCGCCGCGACTCAGCTTCTTGTCCGACATGTTGTACAGCATTGTGCCCTCGGGGTCGTAGATCTCTGGCTGTCAGCGTGGCAGGCAGGGGGCACACTCTTGCGGTCGTGGAAGGAGAAGATCTTGCCGCTGCACTTCATGAGCTGCTCCTGGGTCTTGGCATCGTCGATGCTGAAGTCGTCCTGCAGTCAGCCCGAATGCTACCACTGGAGAGTTGAGAGGGTACTCACACCCGAGATTGAGAGGAGGCTCTCCTTCATTGCCATGGTGGTCTCGGCTGTGCGCATCATGTGCGGGTAGCGGCCGACCGGGGGCGAGACGGGGTTGAGCGAGCCAGCGCGGGCGTAGATGGCATCGAGAAGACCCATGGTGCTGTTGTGTTGTGTTGAGTGAGGAGAGATGGGAGGTGGCGAGAGTCGTTGTGGGGGAAGGTCGTGGGTGATCGTGAATCGTCAAGGTGTCCCCTTAAGTGTCCAGAGAATCGAGCAGTCGAGGGGCACCCGCTCGGAGTGTCAGCTGAGCACACACGGTGAGCTGCATGTGTGAGTCGTGTCAGCGAGGGAAGTAGAGTACGTGAGACTAAGTTAGGCCGACGAGTGGGAAGACGTGAAAGCGCAGTCGGTACAGATTCCCCGCAGCGACACGCACCTTGTCCCACACACTTTCGCAGCTCCGCAGAGCCTCCCATACACTCACGGACCGCTCACCAGCATCGAGGAGGATGGAGTGTCCATATGCCCATCACACAAGTGGAGTGTGCGATGTGTGATGCCGAAACGGAAGGCACGCCTCTACGCCACCAAAGAGGGCCGGGCCCACACAACAACCCCGGATCCGATGGACACCCGACTCGACCGCACACACCCCATTTGCACATCAACCACAGTCCAAAACAGTTAACGCATGCATACACATGCCAAGCAGCCCCCGGCGGGGTTCGAACCCGCGACGGCCTGATGACATCGGCGTGAGCCAATAAAAGTCAGAAAAGCTAACCACTGCTCAACGGGGGCGTGCTCAACGGAAGATGTGCAACAGGGCCACGACTCCTCGCACCAGCCCACTGTGTGGGCCACACATGTCACGCATACACACAGACGCCCCACACACCCCCAGAACACGGCTGAGAATGCTCACGGAATATGTCCTGACATTCTCGGGCACATGCACAGCGAGCACACGGACACAACGATGCCGAGCTGGGAGTCGCCGTCCAACTGGGAGGAATGCTGTTCTCCTGCAAAACCCTGAGGTTTCTGCCCACGTCACCCACTTCGTCCACACACAAATGCTCATCATCCCGAATCAAAGACTACAACAGACGACACAACACCCCCAGCACCCGCCACTTGAGCGTCGCCACCGCCTCCTCCGCACTCAACCCCGCCCGCTCGTCCGGCGTCATCTGCAGCGGGAACTGGTCCAGTAGCTCGCTACTGCGCGTGTCGCCATTCCCCGCCATCACAGTGAGCTTTGCGCGCAGCCGTGCAGCAAGGAGAGGGTACACAAGGTGCTCAGGGTGGAGCATCTCGGATCGCGCGAGGAGGTCGAGGTGTGGGCCTAGCACGACCTCGAGGAAGAACATGTCGAGACGCGGGTAGTCGGGGGGCGGGTCGAAAAGCATGTCGCGGAATGTGAGCATGGTTGAGATGTCGCGGTTTAGTGCGGCATGCAGGATAGCGTCGTACGGGCTGCGCATGACGAGGTGGTGGGGGTGGAGGGGGCGTAGCAGGGCACACCAAGGCGCTGTGGTGGTGACTGAGGGAGGAGTGACTGAGGGAGGAGCGAGGCGCAGTCGAGGGCGGAACGGAGGGTGCCAAAGATGGAGGGAGCAGCGAGCTGGGTAGTTGCACTAGCGGGGCGCAGTGATCGGGCGGGATGGTCGTCGGTGAGTGGCAGAGGTGCAGGACTGACGACCAGCGCCGAATCATATGCGGGCTTGGGAATGAAGTGATGGTGCATGGGCTAGTCAGTAGCCCGTGCAGTCTAATCAGTAGCCAGTGAAGTGGCATCAGTTGGGTGTGGCGCAGGGGTGGACAATGGGCGCGATGGCTGCGCGAACTTTCCGAGGTGTGATTGACACGATTTGTGGTGGTGGCAGAGGACAAAGGACGGAGAGTGGCGCTGTTCTGCAGACGCCACGACACATTCCGCAACACATGCGATGCTACAAGAGCTCCTACGGCTCGTCTGGAAGCTGATCGCATGGACCTCAGAGCTAACACATGTACATAAGACCTCGGCACGCAAAAGAGAAGCTTTACTGGACGAGTTAGGAATCGAACCAAAGACCTTGTCAAGATCATTTGTACGCGTGCATCCACGAGGAATGACGTCATGCTAATGACACGCTCTACCAACTGAGCTACACGCCCTGTCTCAGCTTCTGCGTCAGGTGACTTTCGTGGCGGCCAACTACCGCAACGCGACGACCAGCTCGAAACGCGTCTCAAGGTGCGGGAGGGAGCCTGGACCTGGACATGTCTTCAGCAGGACGCGGTAACTGCAGACGTCCCGCGTCTGTCGGTTCGTTGCGTTGAAGAGGGAATGTCACGCGTATTGTCGAACCTTTGGATGGCGTCGGGAACCCTGGGCCCTTAGCAGTTCATCAACTACATCCCGCCGACTCGAGCCCATCCCACGTAATCCCGCCTGTTCAATTGCACGTGCAGCATGAATGGTAACGCAGGGCTAAGCTCCAGGTACGGACAAACATTGCCAGCCGAGGGACAGCGAGGGACTAGCTGCAGACGGGGAGGCGTCCACAGTTCTGGGTCACTCTTGTTTGTGTGCGTGAGCGTTGCGCTTCGCGATCAGCTAGCGTCTGTGCACACAACGCGTCGAGAGACGCGCATCCCGCAGTGCATGCAGGCGGAGGTGTTCGGTGTTCGGTGACGCGGGGCATGTCAAGTGACGTATGCTGCGCAAAGCGCCGAGCCTTGCAAGGCACGGCGACAGCCGAGGTCGGCCAAGTAGAGTGGCCAAGGACACAGTTGCACCTGGCTGAGGTGAGCCATTAACACCGCCACCATCAGCCACCGCCGTCAGGCCTACCAAACGACGTCGACTTGCGCAGGATTGCTTGCATCTCTGTCCACTCCATCCACGACTTGCCCGCACCAAGCCCACATTCTCTACCTGCACCCGCCCGACGACGCGCAGAGGGCCGACGACCGAGCCTACTCCCATCCGAAGGGCGACATTACGTCAACAGCCCATGTCAACAACTTGACCAGCCTGCACCAGGTTCTAACCCGCTACGTCGCGCGACTCTGTCGCACACGATCTCGGGGCGACGTTCTCATCCTCCATCCACTCCTTCTACCCTCGCCGTCACTTAATCACGCGCGAGGCCACCCAACGAACGCAGATGGGTGGCGACAGCCCTCCCGCTCGCGGCGGTCACCGTCCCCCAGCCCTGCACATCTTCCCTTCTCTACCGTCCTCGGGATCGCTGAGCCGCGCCGCCGAGACCAAGCCTAGTCCCACCGAGTCCGGCGAGGCGGGCAAGGGCAAGGGCAAGGCGGCGGAGTCACCGGCGAAGGATGATACCATGGTCCTCCATCTTTGGCGGGCTCAGCTCGGCCATCGACGATGCCGCGATGGACGTCTCCTCACCCCCTCCCTCCGCCCCTCCCGCACAGCCCTCGACCATGTTCCTCGCTCCACCCGACTACGCCAACCAGAAACGCAAGCGCACGCGCACGCGCTCGCACAAGCGCTCGCTGTCCGTTGGTGCCGAACCCAACTCCTTCGGCTCGCCAGGGAGCAACCTCCCCCTTCGCCTCGACCCCGCCGAGGAGCTACCGCGCGGACAGCGCATTCCCATGCGTGCGATCAGCGGCTTCCACCCGCACCTATACACTCTGCGTCTGAGCTCGAGCCGACCCGCCGAGGCGCCACCCCCGCCACACTCGCCGGGCGGACTACTCGCCTCACCGATCCACCTCGGCAAGGCGCTCGAGCGCGCCCCGTCACCCCTCGACCTCCCACCAGAGCCCAAGACTGCACCGCACAGCGAGCCGCGCCCGACCTCCTCACGTGCTGTCGCGTTTCCCGGCGCCGAGAGTCCCTCGTCCCCCGACACGACCGACCATCTCTCGCCGAGTGGGGACTCGGACTCGCCCGGCTCGTGGCTCCGCTCGCCGACCACGAACCGTGCGCGCTTCCGCAGCGATGGCTCGGATGCCGACGCCATCATGTTCACTCCGCGCCAACTGGACTTCGAGGGCGACGAGGTGCCACTCGTCACCGGCCGCCGCCTGCAGTGGAGCCACTTTGACGTCGGCGACGCCGAGCCTGCCACCGCCCGCTCCCTACCTAGTGCCAGCTCCCTGCCCGGCGCCCTCCAGGCCGGCTTCCAGAGCATGGCGCTGGGACCCGCTTTCGAGCCCAGCGAGTGCACACGCCCCTCTGAGCCGTTGTCGCCCGCGTTCGCGCTCGAAACCGAGCCCGGCGTGAGCAGGTCCTGATCAACCGAATATGTACGAGAGCCCGTAATGAGGAGTTGGGCACTGCATTGCCTGCCGAATATGTTTTGTAGCTTGTAGTCTAGGTCGATGTATGTTGTCGAAGGCGCCCGGGGTTCTGGTCATGTCGGGTGGCGGCTTTGTTGTCGGCGATTCGTCCGTCACCGGCGCCCGGCAATTCAGCTATCAAAGCCGCCTGGTCAGCCGCGAGCATCTCCTCAGTCACTGTCGGCTCTCTCCGTGGCTCCGTGGTTCTCTCCGTGCTGCAGCCGCGGCTTCCTTGCAGTTCTCGACCAGATAAGACACTTCCCAATTGAGTACTCGACGCGATTGTGCCTGCGCCCGTGTGACCGCGTGACGTGAGCGTGCACTCGGGGCCCACCGAAGAGCCGCCGAGAGGAGTCACCTGTCGGCGGAATCCGGCCCCTGGCGCGCTCAGGCCGCGCCGAGCCAGGCTGGGCTGTTTCGGGCGTGCAGATGGCCATTGTAAGCCAAACGCTCGAGCCAGGGGTTGGGTATACGGCCGCCAGCAGCCAAATAGAGTGCGCCCAGGAAGCCGAGAGGGATTGCTCCGGCAGATCGGCGGTTGGGGGCCGAGCTGGTGCCTCAGGCTATCTGCGTAGGCGTCAGGCTCGGGCCAGCCTCCCCTATCTGCCTTGTGCATGTGACCATGGCTCCAGGGATGCGAGGGCGGCCAGAGCCGGCGAGATTGACCCACGCGGTGTCCAGATCGCGCGACCGTCCATCTGTTATCGACAAACGGAGGCGCCCCGGCATGCACACAGCCCACTGCGCCAATCTGTGTATCGGTGGCACAGTGGTGCATCCAGCTCGAAGTTGAAGCGCGCCGCCAGCCCCCGGAGATGCCAGTATGCATGGTCTGACATGCGACACAAAATTTGCATCATTGATCCAGACGAGTGGTAGACCCTGAGCAGTGTGGGGCTGGGTGGAGGTCAGCGGGCAAGGAGGAGGGGCAGGAGGGGCATTCCGGAGACAGAGTTTGATGCCTAATGATGTGGTGATCGCTCGGCGGTGCCGCTCTCCAACCGAGTCTCCCCGACGCATAAGCCGCAGCAGGGCTGGGCGCTGGCCCAGTGCAGTGCGGGGACAGACTGGGCGGGGCACGGGCGCCAAGCCAGACCCGGCGAGATAGGCCAAACAGTTTCCAACAGGTTTTCTGCCTGGCTTGCCCGCCCGCGAGATAGGCCATCATACGCCGCCTGGGCCGCTACCAAACTGGTTGAGCAAGAAAAAGCGCTAGCTGCGATAATCAACATCCATCCATCTTCCACCACCACACGAACTAATCATCATGGGCTGGGTCAGCAGGGCCAACCTCGCCGTGGCAAAGTCGCCTGTGGGCCGCTACTTCCGCCTCCAAGGCTCGGGCCACGTACGTCTTGGGAGCTGGGGAGCCGAGTGGCCCTCCGGCCGCGTCCGCGCGCGATGGAGATGCTGACGAGCAGAGGAAAGAGCGCAAGAACACGTTCTTCTTCACCGAGATCCGCGCGGGTCTCGCGACCTTCTTCGCGATGGCCTACATCATCTCGGTGAACGCGTCCATCGTCTCCCAGTCCGGCGGCACGTGCAAGTGCCCCGCCGAGTCCATGTTCGACCTGTGCGACACCAACGCCGAGTACATGCAGTGTGTGCAGGAGGTGAAGCGCGACATGGTCACTGCCACCGCCGCCATCGCCGCCCTCTCGACGTTTTGCATGGGTCTGTTCGCGAACATGCCTATCGGTCTGGCGCCCGGCATGGGCCTGAACGCGTACTTTGCGTACACGGTTGTTGGCTACCATGGCTCGGGTCTCGTGCCGTACGAGGTTGCCCTCGCGGCCGTGTTCGTCGAGGGTTTCGTCTTTGTCGGCCTCACCCTCCTCGGTATCCGCCAGTGGCTCGCCCGTGCTATCCCCGCCTCGATCAAGCTCGCCACTGCAGTTGGCATCGGGCTGTACCTCACCCTCATCGGCCTGACGTACTCTGCCGGTATCGGCGCCGTTGTTGGCGCCACCGCCGTGCCCATGGAGCTTGCCGGCTGCCACCCCTCCATGAAGGACCCCGACACCGGTCTCTGCCCCTCGTCCGACAAGATGAGGAACCCCACTATGGTGAGCAGGCATTTCGGAGCTTATCTGACATCCAGTGGATTGGCATTTTCTGCGGCGGCGTCTTCACCGTCTTCCTGATGATGTTCCGCGTCAAGGGCGCCATCATCTGCGGCATTCTTCTCGTCTCGATCATCTCGTGGCCTCGTTCCACCCCTGTCACCTATTTCCCCCACACCGAGCTTGGTGACGACGCCTTCAACTTCTTCAAGAAGGTTGTCACTTTCACCCCCATCAAGCACACCCTCAACGTCATCGACTTCAACATTTCGAGCCACAGCGGCCAGTTTGGACTTGCCTTCATCACGTTCCTCTATGTTGGTGAGTATCCGCTTCTCTTTGAGGCCAGTCCTAACGCCCAGACATTCTCGACGCGACCGGCACGCTCTACTCGATGGCCCGCTTCGGTGGCTTCCTGAACCCCAGGACCCAGGACTTTGAGAACTCGTCGATCGCGTACTGCGTCGACGCGCTCGGCATCTCGATCGGCGCGCTCTTCGGCGCGCCCCCCGTCACCGCCTACATCGAGTCGGGTGCCGGTATCGCCGAGGGCGGCCGCACTGGTCTCACGGCCATTGTTTCTGGCCTGTGCTTCTTCATCTCGGTCTTCTTCGCGCCCATCTTTGCCTCCATCCCTCCCTGGGCGACGGGATGCACGCTCATCATCGTCGGCGCACAGATGGCGGCAGAGGCTCGCCACATCAACTGGAAGTACCTCGGCGACTCGGTCCCGGCCTTCCTCACCATCGCCATCATGCCCTTCACCTACTCGATCGCGTACGGCCTCATTGCCGGCATCTGCTCGTACATCCTCCTCAACACTGCCGTCTGGGTGTTCGAGAAGGCCAGCCGCGGCAAGATCACGCCACCCAACAAGGCGGACAAGGAGCCCTGGACCTACAAGATCGAGGGCGGCTTCTTCCCTCCCTGGGCGTACCGCCTCAGCCGCGGCAAGAAGGACTTCTGGCGCGAGGACGAGTCCGAGTTCGAGACCGAGGAGGGCGACCTCACTCCTGTCGACAGCCCCCAGGCTCGCGCCGTCGAGGAGAAGGCCTACGAGGCCAGCGAGCAGGAGTCCAAGCCGGCCCCCAAGCTTGACGTTTAGAAGGCCCATCTCGGCCACGATAGGGTCCGAATCTTGTAGTACGACCACACGCACTCTCTTATTTACAGCCATGGTAATGCAGTGATACTTGATACATCGGGAAGGGTGTGGCTCTGGACAGACTACTCTGGCACTACTGGGAATCAACTAACTCCTCTGGGTACTCTGAAACCGAGTATGTTGCCTCCACTTGGTCAACTGCAACAGGCCGCGGGGCCCGGAGTGGTAAACAAACACGTCAACCCGGCCTTGCTGCGCGCCGTTCGGGCCGAGAAAGCCCAGATTGAGGATGCACCCCTCGTTGCCCGGGAATCGGGTGCTTCGGATTCGGCACCGGTTGCGCTGCGGTTGGGACCACCGAACGAACAGCCCGGCAGGGATGGCCGAGGAACGGAGGATCTGGTGGTCAACCATACTGGCTGGGACCCGGTTGACTCTTGGGGCTCGTTGGTATCGTATACGCACTGGACGCCGCGCGCGACGCATTTGGAAGTGGGTTCACGGCCAGCCATGCGCTAGAAATCGAGTTCGCATGCTGAGCAGTATGGGAGCTTGCAGTCGCACTTCCGTTTCCGCCGGCGGCAGGTTTGGTAGGCAAAGCTGCTAACCTTGTTCCTGGGGGTTTGATAGTCTCGGGGAAGATAGGGGGCTACGGGATGATTCGAGTTGAGGGAAGTAGTGGCGTCCGGGGGAGGGTCCTGTTGTTGGGGACGGCCACTGGGGCCGGGTGGTTGCCATAAGCCGAAGGAAAGGAAGGGGATTGGCCCATGGTGCGTGACTCGAAGGAAGGACGAGCCGCTGAGGGTGGGAAGGTGAGAGAAGGTATGGCGTAGGCTCGGGACAGTGGAGAACAGGGATGGAGGCAGGAAGTTAAGAGGAACGGTTGAAGGCCACGGACTGAGAGAGGATGGATGAAGAGATGTTGTTTCGGGGCAGTTCTGTAGTGACAGGCAACTCTGTAGCACGGGTGCGAGGCGAGTGCGAGGGAAGGTTATGGCGCGCAGTCGATTAGTCGACTGCATCGAGGAAGGTTACCATTGCAATAGCCTAGTCAGCCGCCACAAGCTTCGCAGCCCCGCGGGCCACACGATCCACACGAAATATGATCGCAGAGTTTGCTGCCATAGCTGCGGTCAATTTCGTCACGAGTCCTGTTCGTCTTGGATTGAGTGGACGCTTAGAATCCTTAGCTTGGGGGATCCGGGCAGATGGCGCCGGCGAGCACGACATTATCACTGCAGGTGAAGGTATGGGGCGTCCACACCAATCTTATCATAGCCCTTGATCTGCCTAACCGCCTAGGAGACAAGCAGCGTTCGTCGCAAAGCTACCCATCACCTCGCAAGTCACTTGTACCCTTGATGGCGGCTCTTCCGCAGATCCGCAGGCAAACCCACCCTCCACTTCACCACCGACCATCGCCGCGTCTCCCGTGCCGGGTTTGCCGCCCGCAGCGTGCACTCACCGCCTCCGCAGCAAGCGCCGGCTCCGCCAGCGGCTCCGTCGCCGCCAAATGTACCCTGCAAAGGGCACCGCCGTACCGCCTCTGCGGAGTGAGGAGTGGAGAGCCTTGTGCCGCACCATTCAGGCATGAGGGTGGAACCGCATCGCCTTTAAATAGCTGTGCGACGCGTCGCGTGTGGCCACGGATCCCTCGGCGACCTCGGCGGAGATGCCATGCCGGTACAGAGGAATGTGGTGCCTCGCGCAGCAACTGTCCGGGGCCGCAAACGTGCGTGAGCCTGGAACTGAATGGGTCGTGCCTGGACTGCAATGGCCGAAAATACTTCGGCCTCCGACACATCATGGCTTGCATGGCTTGGCCTCTACACCACAACCCATCCCGGCTGAGAATGCTTACCAGCGTCCCTGCTTACCAACTCCGCCCGGGCTGCGAAGGCTTACCCCACCACCACTGAGTTGTCCTGTAGTTAGGTGGCGTTGGTACGGACACGGAGGTCGACGTCCGGAGCCTCCGCCCACGTCACCACACGTCAGCGGACCAGCGGTGGAGCCAACCTCGTCGGACCCGCTCGATGTCTGTCTCACTCTTCCCACCTGCCTTGGATGTGGGCCGGGGCGGATTTGCCGGCCGCAGCGAGCGGAGTAATGGAGTAACGGAGCCGGTGGTACAGCATTGTTCCCATCGACGTCTTCGCGGGAAGTGGTGAGGCCTGTGTCAGCGGATGATAAACCCCTCATCAGCACCGGTCAGCCCCCAACTCACTAGATCCAGACTTAACCACTACCAACAGCAAGCGCCACCTCCCCTGCAGTGGGGCATCCGAATTACCTTCACCGGCCTTACCTTACCGCGAAGAGCACCGCCACCGCCCTCGACCGAGACAGTGGCGACTTCGTTGAAACAACACCAAGCTGCCTATAACGCACAACACGGGCACCGCGACCCGCGTGCATGCATAGGCAGTGGCACTGGCTCGCGTATACTTCACACAGCACACGCTAGTCCAGTGTTTCTCTCCCCCCCCCACCTCATTTCACCTCGACCACATCTCTAAACTTAGCACCTCTTCATCGACCCTCCGCTTCGCCGTTCGTCCCTTCTCCTTCGTACTCTTCACCTCAACATGGCGACGCTCACCATCTCCCTCCCCCCAGCGCCTTTGGCACACTCGTACATGCTCGACCCGCCCTCGCCGAGCCGCCTCACCCCGGACTCCATCGACGAGCGCTTCCACGTGCACCTCTACCAGGCCGCGAGCGGCGACTCGGCAGCGACCCTCGTCGAGCCCCGCAAGGTCATCGACATCATCGATTCCCACGCCCTCGACAAGGCATCGTCCAAGGCCCCCAGCCTCAGCACCACCACCACCTCTGCATCTGTCACCCTCGACGGCGACGCCCCTTCCAAGGCAGCCAAGGCCGACAAGGCCAGCGCAAAGGCAGCCAAGCGCAGGGCGCGCCGCGAACACAACCGTGCGAAGCGGAAAGCGGAGGCTGCCGGGGCCGCCGCGGCCGAGCCAAAACAGCAACCATGGGAGGTTGCCTTGGGTGGTATTGGGACTTCCGCAGAGGGGCATTCCCAATCCGCACCGACCCAAATAGCCACCCCCTCCCCCAATAGTCACGGGTTCGCAGTGCCCGCCGAGACTCGCCGCGGCCTTACCATCCCCAAGCGTACGTACGACCTGTCCCACCTTGGTGCTGTCGCGGCCGTCGAGGCTCTTGTCGCCCATTACGGCGCGTGGAGCATCACCTTTGCCGACCCCTCCTACCGGATATACCTCTCCCCCTCCCTCGACGTTGCGATCAGCTTCAAGTTCGTGCGCTCCCTCCGAGTAGCGGTCGCCTTTGGCGACCCAGTGTGTCACCCCGCCCGTCTACCCAGCGCCATTACCGAGTTCCACGCATTCTGCGCGGCCCGGGCATGGGGCGTCGCATTCGTCGCCGCTCGCACTCCTACCGCCAAGGCGGCCCAGGCTTGGGGCTGGGCGAGCATTCAGTTCGCCGTGGAGCAGATGGTCGATCCGGCCAACAACGCCGTACTCGATGGGACTCGCGGGCGCCGACAGACGCTGGTCGTCAAGAAGCTCGCGCGTGAGCTCCCAGTGCGCATCTACCGGCCAGAGGACGGGCGCGACCCCGCCCTCGAGGAACAGCTCCAGGCAGCCTACGAGACCGTGTACGCTGCCAAGGAGGAGCGTGACGGCGCGCCCTACAGCACCAAGCTCCGTCTCTTCGCCCTCCCAAACCTTACCACCGTGCTCTACACCACCGACGCCGATGACACACCGAACGGTCTGACGGGCCTCCTCCGTGTTGGCGAGAAGCAGTTCCTCCTCGACCCACTTGTCGCCACACCCTCCGCACCGGCTGGCACGACAGACTACCTCACCGTCCTCGCGATGGGGTACACGCGCCGTGTGGGGGGCTCCCTCTCCTTCGGCACCGAGCCGATGCCGCACGTCGGCGCGGTGAGCGGCATGAAGGCCTTCATGGAGGCCGACACGCGCCTCGTGCACGCCGCGACGTACACCGCCTTCGGGATGGCGGGCAAGAAGACGCTGCACGACAAGTTCCATCCCTGCCGCGCCGAGCCTCTCCACCTCGTTCTCTGTAGCCGAGGGGTGTTGGGGCAGAGTGCGGCCGCCGCCGCGATCTGGAAGGCGACGCACCTCCACTACCGCCCCGTCGTGGGGACAGTGGTGGGGCTCGTGAAGCAGCACAAGACCGGGGAGCGTCTGCATGACATGCTTTCCGAGCTGGTGGAGCGCGGGCAGCTCAGGCACAGCCTGAAGCCATACGCGTCCTCGGGGTCCTCGGGGAGCGACACGGCGTACGAGGCCGAGGACGATTAGGGACGTCATAGACCTTAGAGCATTGTTGTATCAGTAGCATGTACTACACCATTGTCTGCGGCAGTGTGTGCGTGGTGGTGTTCCAGGCCGTTTGTGTCATGGCGGCCACGTCTGCGAAACCGTGGGAGTGAGACCAAAGGCCGACGTCGCCTCGGAGATTGGGGGGTGATACTTCCGGAACCCAACAACCACGGCCGCGGCGAGCGAGGAACTGGCGAGCAGCGCAGTGTGAGTGGCGTGAGTGGTGTGAGCGTCGTGAGAGGTGTGCAACAACGTGCCAAAGAGTGTTGAGCTGGAGTGTTAAGTGCTGTGATCATCGACGTGGTCGTGAAGCATGGCCCGATGGCCGTCGGTCGATGTCTCACCCTCGCCGTCGGCCATGACCGACCTTGCCGACCACAGGCTCAAGGTCCACACACGTGAGACGACACAGGAGCCTGACATTGTTGGCGACCAGGCGTTCTGCTCACACATGCGCGAGGTGCCCCATGGTGGCCTTTCGCAGCTTCGGGAGTACTGCCAGGGAGGAGTAACAGCCGGGACGCGGCGACTCCGTGGCATCCCTCAGATCCTAGTTCCCTATTCTCCTTCGCACCTAGCGGCGCTCCACCATGCAGCGGTACTCGTCCTCCATCTTGAGGTGCGCGGCAATCTGGCGGTTGTGCTCGCGCAGCCCGCGCTCGTAGTCGCTGAGCCCGGCGTCGGGGTCGACCTTGGCCTTGGACTGGGTCTTGGCCTTGTCCTTGTCCTTGCGGTCCTGCTCCCGACGGCGCCGCTCCTCCTCCTCCCGACGGCGCTGCTCCTCGCGGCGTTGCTCCTCGCGTCGCCGCTCCTCGCGCTGCCGTCAGCCCCCTCCCAGGCGGACCCACCTCGCGCTCCTCCCCCTTGTTCTCCTTGTACTTGTGCACGCCGAACCCGACGGCCGCGGCGGCCGCGACGCCCCCGCCCACCGCAGCGGCAATCTTGCCCTTGCTCCACCCGCGCTCCTCCTCCTTGGGCTTGATGGGCTGCTGCTTGCCGTCAATCCACTGCTTGGCGCCGTAGATCGCGCCG
Source organism: Cutaneotrichosporon sp. PK4640 (assembly GCA_023630115.1). NCBI lineage: Eukaryota > Fungi > Basidiomycota > Tremellomycetes > Trichosporonales > Trichosporonaceae > Cutaneotrichosporon > Cutaneotrichosporon sp. PK4640. The sequence goes on along the minus strand of JAMALN010000513.1, from coordinate 2,180 downwards.
CCCGTCAGGCCGACCGCGCCGAGGCCCGCTGCAAGCTGCTTCCCCGCGGAGGCACGGTTGCCCGCCTTCCACTCGTCGTCGGAGGAGTCTGCCATCAGCCTGAGGGAGAGATTGACCCACCGTCCTCCTTGTCCTTCTTGTCGCGCCGCTCCTTGAGCTTGTTCACGCCGTACCCCAGCGCGCCGGCGGCGCCCGCGCCAGCCGCAACCTTGCCCAGCCCGCGCTTCTCGTACGCCGGAGGGGAGCGGCGGCCGAGCGAGAGGCCTGCGAGGTCGTGCGAGAGCTTGTCGTCGTAGCCCATGGTCAGTGTCTGGAGAAGTGCAAAGTCCGCGAGTCAGCCAGTGCGCATAAGTACTGCGTGAGAAGCGGTGTGAGCACAAGCCTGACTGCGGCTGCGCAGTGTGAAGAGTGCGAGAGTGCGAGATGTGGGACCGAGCGTGTCGATCAGGCGACCTGGCGATCTGCATGGGCTGGACGACGATCCTGTCTTCCGCCCCGACTCTGTCCATCGCCCCTTCCCCTTCTTGACATCCACCTCTCGCACCGCTCCTACCGCATTGTGCAGCCCGCAACCACCCCGCGACTTTGGATACAGCCTTCACGCCAAGCCCCTGGTTACAGATCACAGAAGCATGCTGCTGCGCCGCACAGACTGCACCTGATGTGCGTGTTCGGGACACATGGCTGCCCTCAGCGCACCACGCCATCCAAAACGTAGCACGCAGGCGCTCAGCTGAGCTGAAGACTGCTAGCCCTACCCTCCCGCGTGTCCTCTTCTCAGCAGGTGGCCGGTCGCATGCCCCCTCACGCAGACGTAGACTTGAGACCCAGCTGACGTGAGATGCCTCTCCTCGAGCTAGTCGTGCTGCTTGCACGCTCTGGGCCCCGCATTGACTCGGGTCACAGCTCTCGCACCATGTGCGCATTCCGTCTCCCTTCCCGCTCGAACTCACTCCACTGGGCAGACGTGCGAGCGACCAAACGCGAGAGCTCGCCGACCACGACCTCGGTCACCAGAACGGCTCGCGGCTCGCGGCGGACATTAATGCGGTGTGGGGTTGGTGGGGGATCGGATCGGAGGTAGCCGAATGAAATACCCGACCAACAGCCGGCCCGAGCACGCGGGGCCTCACTCGAGCGCGGGCTTGGGCGCGACGCGCTTGCGCTTTTCTCGTCCTCGTTACTCACCAAGCCTCGGACCCGGACTCACTGGCCTCGGACTCGGACTCGGACTGCGCTCAAACTGCGCTCGGACTTGGACTCGGACGCGACACCGGACACGCCTTACCCGCCCTCCACCGCCTCACCCCGCCCACCTGCGCGCTTCTGCTCCGCGCGATGACCTCCCGCCTCCCTGGGGCGCCGGCGACGCTCGTGCCCGAAGACCAGGCGCTGGTTGACACGGCGCACGATATCGAGGCCAAGCTCCACCCCCACAGCCACGATGGGCTCGAGGCGAGACTGCACCCCGCGCAGGAGGTGGGGTTGAAGATGTTGTTGGCGGGTGAGTTTCGTCTGCGGGAGGTGGGCAGCGGGGATGTGTGGGATGGGGTTGGGCGGAGGGTAAGGGAGGGGCGAGTGTGTGGGGGACTGCGGGGCCGAGGTGTGGCGCCGGAGTGGGGCGAGCATGAGGCGCGGGCGGGACACCGCGGCTGCCCTTGGACGTTTCGCTGACCGCAGGCGTGTCCAACTCGACGTCCGCGTGCGTGACAAACCCCGCCGACCTCGTCAAGGTCCGGCAGCAGTTGTTCGTTAAGCAGGGCTCGGGGCTCTCTCCAGGCTTCTTCAGCACCCTGGTGGCCATGGTGCGCCAGGAGGGCTTCCTGTCCATGTACAACGGCGTGAGCGCGTCAATCCTGCGCGAGATGAGCTAGTGAGTACCGCGTGGGCGGGTGCGAGCCTGCTGACATCAGCTCGGGTATCCGCATGGGAGCGTACGACGGCATGAAGAACCTGATCCTCGACGTGGCTCCCAGCCTCGACGCGCAGGACGTGAGCGTCAAGCTCGGCGCTGGTCTGCTCTCAGGCATGCTGGGGAGCGCGATCGCCAACCCCGCCGACCTGCTCAAGGTGCGCCTGCAGGCGATTGGCGGCGCGCAGCTCGGCCTGACGGGGCACGCGCGCGCGATCTGGCGCGAGGCCGGCATCGGGGGGTTCTACAAGGCCGTCGTGCCGACCAT
>JAMALN010000512.1:0-27258 GCA_023630115.1 Cutaneotrichosporon sp. PK4640 | reverse complement strand
CAGATCACCCACAAGTCTTGGGAGTTGGGCACCCTCACCCAGGCCCTCCTGGAGGTGTACAACCCCCGCCTCACGCCATTCGCGTACAGCGACGGGTCCTTCCACTCTACATTGCATCGCCGCACGACGATGCCGATCGAGGCCGCGCGCGTCGCCGCCAAGGCCCTCGCAGGCTATGACTTCTCGGGAGCGTCGCAGGGCACCGAGCTCGCCGGCTTCCTCGAGACGGGCCAGCCCCGCGCCCTCGTCAACGGCGACGGGTCGCTCGGCGACCCCTGCGCGCTCGGCACCGCCACCTGGGTGCTTGCGCACTTTGCCGACAAAGTCGGAGACGTCGGCACCCCCCTCGCATCGGACTTTCAGTACGCGTGGGCCGTCGGAAACCAGCTCGCATACCTCCGCAACGGCGTGCGCTCGGACAACGGCACGATATCCATGCGCGAGGGCTACTTCGAGCTGTGGGCTGACCAGGGGTACATGATCCCACCATTCCTCGCCTACCTCGGCCTCACGACCAACAACACCGATCTCCTCGAGGAGGCGCTCGACCAGTGGCTCCACATCTCCGCTGGCCTCCTCGACCCATCCCAGAACCTCTACCGCCACATAAACACCTTTGACCCCCGCTTCTGGGCGACGGGCAACGGGTGGATGCTGGCGGGCCTCATGCGCGTCCTCGGCTCGATCCAGGCGGCCGGCGGCGCCGGTCTCGGCACCAAGGTCCTCCAGGCCGCGGAGACGGCCGCGCTCGTCTTCAAAGCTCTCTTTGACCGCCTCGACGCCTCCGACCGCCTCCCCAACTACATGGGCGCGCAGGAGACCGACCCCAAGTTTACGGCTGGCGACAGCGCCGGCACGACCGCCGTCGTCGGCGCCTTCTACCGCTTCCTCGTCATGCGCCCCGACCTCGCGCGGCCAATGAAGCCCGCGGCCGACCGCGCGTTCACCGCCGTAGTCAACAAGGTCAACCAGGAGGCGTGGCTCACCGCCGTCGTCGACCCCCAGGGCTCCGAGGGCTTCCTCGTCCACCAGGACCGCGACATCCGCTCACCAGAGGGCCAGTCGCTCCTCGCCATCATGTGGGCTGCCCGCACTGCTGCTGGCCAGTAGGCGTGGCGCCATCTTCTCATCTGTCTCTCCTACCTTCCGCGCCGGCGCGCGCCATGTATTGATTACAGGCTTGTAGGTCTATGCACACATTTACATTTGTGCTGCAACGTGTTCCACAGAGCCGTGTTTGCAGGTGTGGCGGGGTGGCGGCGTGGCTGGATCTGCCAAGCGTCCTTAGCGTCTTGGCAAGGCGACGCGCGTCAAACGCGTCAAGTCCGCATCACGTGACGGTTCTTTCGTCTCCGAGCGCGCAGCGCCAGGTCGAGTGAAACCTCCTGTGAGTGGAGCAGCACAATGCATGCTAGAAGGGTGAGGAGTGCGAGAGGGTGAGGGTGAGGAGATTTGTCGCAGAGGACCAGATTCCGTTACTCAAGCGTCAATTGAGCTCGACTCGCTTCCGAATGGCACAAGCACTGGTCGGCTGTCACCCCTCACCCAATACCAGTCTCGCCACGGGTCTCGCCATGCCAACAGGTGTACACATGCAATGCTACGTCGCGCCAAGGGGGTCCCACGCCTTGCTCCCGCCCAGCGCCGCCTCAATCTCGGCCGTCGACGCGTCGTTCGCCGCGGGCTGCTCTTTCCTCGGCTCAGCCCGCCGCGACTGGGACGCGGCCTTGGCCAGCGTCAGCTCCGTCAGACTCTGCTTTGGCGGGTCGCTCCAGGGGTTGGCGGCGAGCTCGGCCGTCGCGCTGCGCGCCGGCTTCGTTGGCTGGCCGTTCTGGCGCTCTGGGCGCTCCGGGCTTGGGGGGCTCTGCGCACCGCTCTGCCTCGATCCCTCCTGCACCTTATCGCTGAGAGCTGGCGCCGGCACCTCGTCGTCCCAGGGGTTGGCCTCGAGCGGCCCGCGGACCTTGCGCGCCTCGCCGATCCCCGTGCCCGGCTCAAAGCTCCCCATCTCTCTCTGGTGCCACTCCTCCTCTGTCCGCTCCCGCATGTGAGTGTACGCGTCCGTCGCGCTCGACCGGATCGTGTTGAACGCGCTGAGCGCGCCCGAGCCCACCGAGTTCCAGCTCCACTTGGCGCGCGGCGTCGTCTGCGTACTCGACGTCGCGGAGGGCGTGCGGCTAGGCTCGGGCCGCTTCGCCACGCGCGGGGCGTACGGCAGCGGCGGGGGGCTGTGCCCCGTCTCGTCGCGCGGCGCGACCCTCACGTCCGGACGTGGATCCGCCGCGTGAGACGGCGCAACAAGAAGCGCTTCGGGCGCTTGCGGCTCGCGAAAGGCCTCGGACATGTTCATCTCGTCGTCGGCGCGCTTGAAGAGGCGGTGCCAGAAGCGCACGTCACGGGGGTCGGGGAGGAGCACGCCCATGTCCGCGTCCGGTCCCCGCGCAGTGCGGTCGTCCAGCTCCGGCTTGTAGTCCGGGTTGAGGTAGGACGCGCGCTGGGACGGCAGGTCGAACCACTCCCACGCCGAGACTGTGCGGTCGACATACGGTTTCCCCGAGAGGGGGACGCGGCGCTGCCGCTCATTGTCGAAGAGGAACGTGCCAAACTGGCACGCGTAGAGGTGGAAGTGCAGGTCCAGGAGGTAGTCCTCGTTGAACTCGAAGCGGTCGGGGAACTGGCGCTGGATCTGGCGCACACAGTCGAGGAACTGGTGGAAGACGGGCGAGATCTCCTTGAGGTGCGAGGATGACGTGAACTGCTTCGACATGGAGGCGAAGAAGGCCTGCGCGCCCTTGACAGCGATACCAAAGTCGTCGTCGCTCTCGTCATCCATCGCGTCGAGGTTGTCCGGCGTCGCCGTGAACAGCTTGGCCGAAGACAGGTGCCCAGAGCGGTGCATGAACATGTGCCCGAAGCTGAGCCAGTCCTTCTCCACCAGCACGCGGAAGCCGTCCAGCGTGCGGTAGTAGGGGTCAAGGCAGAGCTGGGCAACCGCGCTCAGCTGAGACGTGCGGTCCCACCCGTCCGAGCAGTGGATGAGGACATGAGACGAGTTGATGTGGATGTTCTTGACGATCATGACGCTCCCGTCCAGGATGGCAGTGAGGTGCTTGAGCCAGCCCGACTTGCGCAGCCGGTCGCGGTCGACGGGCATCCCGCCTGCGCTTGCCTCGGCCAACGTCTCGACGATCGTCTTGAGGCTATTGCGCATAACGTGGATGTTGTCGATGCCGAGATACGCCTTCTCGGCCCACCTGTAGTGGTCCATGTTCTCGGTGCCAGCACCCTTGGCGACGTTGGCCATGGCGTTGGTCGTGGGGCGCGCGTCAATGATGAGGTTGGTGCATGTCGCGCCATACACCTGCGACGCCGGGAGGGCAGTGAGGTTGGAGCTGCTCGCAGAGGGCGTGAGCTGTGACGAGCCCCCGCTCTCGGGCGACTGGTGCGACGTGAAGATGCACTCGACGAGGCGCTCATCCTGCGCCGACCTGTTGCCCTTGATCCCCACCATGGGCTGGGACGAGCGCGTGATAGACGCCTGGTTCGCCCAGTGCAGGTACGAGAGAGCCGGTATGCGCGCCTTGCTCCTGTACTTGGCCGCGTAGGCCAGCACTGAGTCACTGATGCGCGTCGGAACCACCAGCTTGGCCGGGTACGTCGGCGAGAAGTTGTAGTCGCGGTTGATGTCGGTGAAGCGCCAAGCGCGCGTGCGCGAGCCCACGCCCTGCCGCGCAAACTCCGTGCGCGGGTTGTACACGCTCCACCCGGCGGCCGGGGGCACGGGCGTGCCGGCTGCGACTGCGATGGGCGAGGGTGTGTCGGGAGATGCGGACAGGGGAGAGAGTGGGTTGGCCGGGGAAAGCGGGTTGGGGGAGAGGGGTTGGGAGGCGGGGGTTGGGGATGCTGGGGAGGTGGGGAGGGCGCTCGTGCTGGCCACGGGGGAGCGCGGGAGGGTGTAGAAGAACGCGTACAGCTGCTCCACAGATTCTGTCGTCAGCCAGATCCCGGCCACACTCACGGGTGACGGCACAGTCGCGCACGCTCGCCCACACGTCCTCCGCGCCGCCCTCGCCCCACTTCTCGAACAGTAACGTGTACGTGTCGAATGTCTTGGTGCCGACGAGGAGCGGGTACTTGCCCGCCGCGCTCTGGGGCAGACGCTGGAGCACGTTGATGGTCGGGTAGGGGATCCAGATCTCGCCGTCGGTCGCAGTCACGCGCGGCTTCTCAATCATCTCACCCTCTGGCGAGGACGGGGAGAAGAAGAGGTGGTGTGGTGTTAGGTGGAGAGTGCCCTCTACGCGGAGTCGGGCATGTGGGGGCTGGCGGGCAGTGCCCTCCAGGACGACCCTCTCGACCTTCGCGACGCGGAGGCCGTCCATGACAGGTGACTTGAGCAAAAGTGTGAATGTGTGAGGACGCGTAGAGAATGGCCACCCAAGCAACGGGATGAGACACGAAGCCAGCCTTACCCGGTCATGACGCACAGTCAGGCGTCGCGTGGCATTGTATTTACTCCCCCACTTAATTGGGTGGTCGGAGGCACTCGGCCTGGTGGGGGAGAGCTACTCCGAGATCCAAGCCCAAGCATGGCGGACAGGGCGGCGCACGGCACAACACATGCACACCTCACATGCACACGCCGCAGGCGCAGGGTGGTGGTTAGCAGGCGGGGGGCCTGGGGAGGGCCTGCAGGCCTGAAGCGAGGACAAAGCACACGGACAAAGGACAATGGGAGGCGCCGGGGCCGCCCCCGACGCCCCAGATTTCCCATTCCTTCCAAGCGGTGACAACTGGGTAGTCACAACTTCGTACTCCCCCACTCTGACATTACAGCAGCCGTCTCCTCCTCCTCCGTCTGCGCGCGCCAGGTCCTATCGATGCATATTGTTTGTTTAAGCGCCCGAGGCCTTCTGGATCTGGTACCACGAGGCGAACTGGCGTCAGCGGTGGAGGAAGGGGACGACGGGCTCATAAGAACGCACGAAGGGGAGCCCGAAGCCGCAGGTGATGTAGACGGCCATCTTGGCGGCGAGGCCGAACTTGTTGGTGACCGAGGTGGGGATGGTCCTGTTGTGGGAAGGTGTGAGGGAGCGGAGTGGGTTAGGTGATGGTGTGCGGGTGTGAGATGGGCGACGGTCGTGAGATTGTGGGGCAGTCGCATTGTCGTAGAGTGGGGGGGAGGAGCAGCGTGTGCAGCGAGGCGTGGGATCGAGGGAGAGCGCGCGCGAGGACATCGGAGAGTTGAGGCGAACAAGTTGACACGGTCAGCACACATCACACGGCTCATGACGAGGACGCACTTGTCAACGACGTTCTCGAAGTGAGCGAAGCGGACCTGCTGGCGGACAGCGGCGGCGCGGGCGACGCGGAGGGGGGCGGCACGGACGAGCATGGACATGGCGATGGACTGGAATGGAGTGGTGAGTAGAGACTGAGAGGTGACGAGTAGCCGAGCCGTGAGTGGTCTGCACCACTTGGCTGGCTTCTGCCTCTCTGCCTGGCATGCCTGCACTCACCCCCACCCCAGCCTCACCAGCCTCTCCGTACAGTGGGCGGGAATAGTCGGGTCTCACTCTGTGGCGCTCTTGCCCAGCCACGTGGTGGTGCCTGGATCGGTGGAGGTTGGTGTGTGGAGGTGGACCAAGCGGCCATCGCTGACTCCATCTCGACTTCGGTACACCTTCCCTCTCCATCTCAAGCTCAACCATGTCCGACTACACCGTCGGGCGGCGCTATCTCAACGCGCGGACCCGCGCCCCTCTGACACTCCGGTACGTCGGGTCCCTGCCCGACCTCGAGGCGACCTGGCTCGGCGTCGAGTACGACGACCCAGCACGCGGGAAGCACGGAGGCGAGTACAAGGGCGCGCAGATCTTCCACACCACCGAACCCGGCGCTGGCGCGTTTATCAAGTGCCCTCCCGGCTCGAAACCGCTGGTCGAAGGCGCCGAGCTCATCGCCGCGCTGCAAGAACGCTATGGTCAACTCGAGGGCGAAGGCGAGGGTGCGGGGAGGGAAGGTGCCGACGCAGTCCTTCTCGGCGATTCCGGGATTGTGGTCGAGGCGCCTGGGATGCGTGATGTTGCGCGCCGCATCGGGCGGCTCGAGCGGCTGCGCGAGGTCGGGTTCGAGAACGAGTGGGTCTCAAGCCTCGGCGGCAGCGAACGAGAACGCCACGTCCTCAAGGAGCGGTTGAAAGGTAGCTATAGATGCTCTGGTTTCAAGCTGACGGCAGGCGTGCGCACCCTCGACTTGTCGTGCAACCTCCTGTCGAGATGGAGCGACGTCGGCGAGATCGTCGCCCACCTTACTGGGCTCAAGGTGCTCATCATGAAGTGAGCTGAAGTGCTGTTACAAGCTGACAACAGCCACTCTCGCATCCAGAGTGTCAGCGATACCCTCTCCAAGGGGGAGGCCGATGGGCTTCGTGATGCCTTCGCTACTGTGTCCGAGCTGCATCTCGGCAACTCAGCGCTCCGCTGGACCGAGGCAGTTGACATCGCCTCCCTCTTCCCTGCCCTTGAGACACTCTTCCTCAACCACAACTCCGGCATCGCCGACCTCTCCACTCGGCCCGACCAGGACGTGATCATCTCTATGCCCCGCTTAAAGGTCGTCAACATAGACGGGTGTCGCGTAGAGTCATGGTCTGAAGTCGTTCGAGGCCTCTCCTCACTCCCTTCGTGAGCTTACCAATTGCGTCTAGCTCACGCCAGCCTCACGACCGCTCAGCTCTCCGAACTACCCATCACCAGCATCTCACCCCGTAACAAAGCACCCACCTTCCCCCACATTACACGGCTCACCCTCGGAGAAACGCACATCTCCGCCTGGGCTGATATCGACCGCCTCGACGACTGGACAGCGGGGCGGCTAGAGAACCTACGCATCTCCTGCACGGGCCACGAGGACGGCGTGCCCAAGCAGACCACGGATCCCCTGCGCATGAGCGGAGAACCTCGGACCGACAGGCCGCTCCTCATCGCCAAGCTCGCAGCACTTACATCACTCAACGGGTCCAACGTCACCTCTGCCGAGCGCTGGGACTCGGAACTCTTCTATGTGCACTACGTCGACCGCCTGCCAGCCGCGGAGCGCGCCACGTGGGGCCGCTATGCCGAGCTCGTCAAGAAGCATGATATTGCCCCGAAGGCACCAGCCCCCAAGGCGGCGTCCAACCTCAAGTCCAAGATGATCAGTAAGGTTTGCCCCGCATCGGCGCTCACCCCAGACCTAAATGTCATTCCTCCCAGCGGCATGACCATGACCCTGCGGCTCCTGCCCTCAGCCACTGCCGCCTCGCTCCAGAAGCGCGTGGCAAGGCAGCTGAAGGTTCCGGCGGTTCGCGTATGGACGGCACGCCCACATCCTGAGGCACCGGAGGCCATCGGCGCGTGGGAGCCGGTGGAGGAGATGGGCGAAGGTCAGGAGATTGGGTACTGGGTGGGCGACGGCGACACGGTCGTCGTCGTCATCGTCTAGCTGGCCGAGGGCGGAGTGGGGTACATCCGGGGCACCGCGGCGCCTACTGTATGACGACGCTCAAGTCGGTCCGTTGGTCCGTTTTGCGGACCATTGTCCTCGCCCACCTCCACCATGCATGCGACATCTGGACTCCGCCCACCCCGGCCGTATCTGGCGATTGGCTCGCACCCCTATCTGCGGGGCATCTGCGGCGGTGGTGGTCATTGGAGACAACGCCAAGATCGGCATACCTCGGAAGCCATTTCGACCGTGGTTGGATTCCGGAGAGGTGGGCGAAATGGCTCCAACGACACCAACTGGTTTCGACCCCGGAACGACGTTGCGTATCTCGTGAACCATGGCGGATTGCTTGGAGATCGCGACGCGAAGCTCGACGTCGCGTCCCTTGGAGTCCTGGAGCAGTGCTTGACGCCCCGATACGCCCGCGTTGTCGCTTGCCCCTATCTCGGCCGGGGCTCGGCCTCTCCGCTACACACGGAACACACACACAAGGCGCGTACATGCCACGGCAATCTCCGGCGGTTAGACGCGGTCCTGGTGTGGAGACGTTCGGCTTGGGTCCAAGGCACGGTCTAATCTTTATCCTGCGTCGGACTACTGCCAATGTATTGGCGGCTAGAGTTCATTAGCCTTTCACTAAGCGCTGGGCTGGGCCATGGTGGCGACAAGCAACTAGACGATACGGGCTGTGTCACATGCCGAGCGCAGCATGCGTTTGCTTGTCCCCACGAGCGGCTGGGGACGACTGTATATATCTGGGAGGGTCGAGGCGGTCATGGTCTCGTTACCCAGTCCATTCCATCAACACCAATGTTCTTCCGGGGATCCCTCCGCAACCTCCCATCCGCATTCCGCTCCTCCCGTCGTGCCGTGGCCTCTGTGGCCTCGGCGTCGACCCACGCGACACCTGCTGTGGGGCCCGCCGCCGGGTCGGGATCTGGGTCGCATGGCTCCCGCCGCCTCCTCTGGGCCGCTGTGCCCGTGGCTTTCGCGACCGGCGCTGCCCTCACCACCTACGGCCGCCGCACCGAGGAGGACCCCGCCACCGCCCGCTCCAACATCGCCAGCATCCCCACCACCGACCTCGTCCGCGCCTACCTCGTCTACACTGTCTGCGGGATGCCGGCTGTTGTCGATGCCGCCCCCGCCCTCCTCGACGCCTTCTCCAAGTCGCGCGTCCCCGGCGTCGCGGCCGTCACCAATGCGGTCATCCGCCGCACCTTCTTCTCCCAGTTCGTCGCTGGCGAGGACCTCCCCGAGACCATGGAGACCATCTCCCACATGAACGCTCGTGGCATCGGCGCGCTCCTCAATTACGGTGCTGAGGCTGAGCTTGGCGACGGCATGGCCGACGACAAGCACATCCTCCACGAGCACAACTACCGCCAGGACATGTACGCCATCGAGGCGCTTGGCGAGTACGAGCGCCGGGTCGCCGAGGCCGGTGGCAAGACTGGCTCGTCCCAGTTCGCTGTCAAGATCGTGAGTGTTTGGGAAACGGTGGCATGACCGTTGGAGTCGAGTGTGGCACCGAATTGTGGCGCTAACACACAGTCTGGTCTCATTGACCCCGCTGTCCTCGAGCGTGCCTCGACCACCCTCTGCCGCCTGCGCCCCGTGGCCAACGACCAGCCCCCGTCGGCGAGCATTACCGAGATCCCATTCCCCGGCGTTCCGCAGCGCAGCGACGCGGCCATTGTCGCGCCAGCCGCTCAGGCCACCGCCCTCGTTCCTACCATTGGCGCCTTTGAGCCTCAGGGCATTCTTGCTACCGACCTCAACGTCACCGACGCCGACATGGACGAGCTCAACGCCCTGTGGCGCAAGATGCGCGCCATGAGCGAGCTCTCGCGCAAGACCAACGTCAAGCTCCTCATCGACGCCGAGCACGCCGAGACCCAGCCGGCCATGGACGCGATCACGCTCCTCCTCTCGCAGGAGTTCAACCGCCCCGAGCCAGGTAAGCCCTTCGCCGGGCCGATCGTCTTTGGCACGTACCAGAGCTACCTCGCTCGCGCCCCCTACCTCCTCGACATGATGATTGCCGACGCCGAGGCGAACGGCTACGCGCTCGGCGTCAAGCTCGTGCGCGGCGCCTACAACGTCGCCGACGGTGCCCGCTGGGTCAAGGAGGGCCGCAGCGGCACCAACCCCATCTGGCCCAACAAGCCCGCGACGGACATGGCGTACAACACGTCCGTCTCCAAGGTCGTGGAGACGATGGCGCGCCAGCTCGCCGGCCCGAACCCCGAGCTCGCGCTCTCGGCCGTGTACGCGACCCACAACCCGCACTCGGTGGACCACGTGCTCAACGAGCTCGAGCGCACGGGCCTCGCCAACCGCCAGGTGCCCAAGGCCGTCGAGGAGCACATTGCGCCCGCGGTCGCCCCGCTGATCCTGCGCGACGACGTGCGCGGCAAGGTCTTCGTCGCGCAGCTCTACGGCATGCGCGACGACCTGACCGACAAGGTCGCCGAGACGCTCGACTCGGACGGCCTCCCCGTCGCGCTCAAGTACATTGCGTACGGCAAGCTCGAGGAGGTGCTGCCGTACCTCGCGCGCCGCGCGATCGAGAACAAGAGCGTCATGGCCGGCGAGGGCGGCGCCGCGATGGAGCGCAAGCGCGTCACGGACGAGCTGTGGCGCCGCTGGTCGGGCGCGCCCGTCACCAAGGCGTAGGCCGGAGGGGAAGCGAGGGTAGCATTTCAGTAGACACTTAGTTTTCCATTAGCATGTTCCCGCACGGGTTGTAAGCATATGTATGAGCATTACGCACGCAGGAGCGGCGGGCGCGGCGTGCAACACGCTACGAGTAGCCAGGAAGCGCAGTCGCACGGCGAGGACTCGCCATGCGCCACCTCGGTCTCGCCCGAAAAGCATGGCGCTTTGGCCGACGAAGACAAGGTGGCCAAGACCCGACTTGCCGCGCCGGGGAGGGCGGGCAGGCGGGCGGCTGGAGTGGCGGCTGCCAGAGGGCGGCTGCTGAGGTAGGCGCGGATAATCGCCGGCTGAAGGTGGACGGCGCTGTGAGGTCCGGTGAGAGTGCCATGGGTGACAGCACGATTCAAACTTGGGTCTAAATCATGCAGTGTACGGTCGGCTCCAACAACCAACTGTAGGAAAGGGCGGACCAAACAAATCTCCGCGCCTAGCATGGTTCAAATTGCTTCCTGGAAGGCGCTGTGAGCGTCACGCGTCTACTGCCAGACTCTGCACGGTCAACCCCGAAGGCCAAGGTCAGAGCGTCGTCATGCTAACGACCCAGCAGCACCGACTACAGTACGGAAAGATACTGCATAGTCTACGGCAGTCCTACTCGCGCTACTCGACAGCAGTGCCCTGCTCCCTGGCGATGCGGATATCCGCCGCGGCCTCGGCTGGCGGCCAGTCCGTCCACCCGTCGATGCCATACGCACGCACGCCAGAGTGCAGGGGCGGGAGGTAGTACAGCGGCCCGTCCCAGATACGGTACGAGTGCCCGCGCACGCCCTTGCCCCTAAACTGGGCGGGCATGCGCCACGGCTCGGGGATGTCCGGCTCCCCGACGTGCCAGTACAGCTGGCCCTCCTTGGCGTACTTGACCTTTTGCCCGGGGAGGGGGAGGATGAACTTGGCCACCTGGAGCTCGGTGTCGGTGACGGTGCCGTGCTCGAGACGCGCGAACGCGATGCGCCACAGCCCGCGGAAGCCGATGTACTCGCACCAGCGCCAGCGGTCTAGTGTCTCGACGTCGATCAGGCCCGAGTGGTCGTTGAACAGCAGGCCGTAGGGGTTTGGCGGCTCGGCGCCGAGGCGCGTCACGAGGTACCCGAGGAAGACAGTGGGCGTGTCGCCCGTCAGGTGGAGCATATCCGCCAGCGCGCGGGTCTGGAGCTCGCGGTCGAGTGGGTCCTCCTCCTGCCCGTTGTGGCTGACGATGACGTCGACGCGCTGGCCGCGCACGTCGAGCGTCGCGTGGATCGCCGGCGCGAGCTCGCCGTGCGGCGAGGGCAGGAGGTGGTGCGTGCTGTTCAGGATCGGGAACTTGGACAGCAGGCACGCGCCCCATGTGTGCTTGTTGGGCCCCGGGCCAATGTCGACATAGTACCCCAGCTCCTCGGCGATGTAGCGCGTGAGGTCGCGATTGCCGTACACGAAGCGGTGGAGGTCGGTCTCGAGCATGCCGAGCACGTCGACCTGCATCTCCTCGACGAGCGAGGCGATGCGCCGCTGGCTGTCGCGCCCGGGCTCGTCGATGCCAAAGTGCACGGTGTAGATGCCGCCCGTGAAGATGTTGTGCTCGGGGAAGTAGGGCGTGGGCGGGTTCTTGGGGCTGGCGGAGACGGCGGCGCGCTCAAAGCCCGTGAGGAGGCCCGCAACGGCGAGGATCGCCGCGGCAATCACGCTCCACCGGCCGACGTTGCGCACGCGCGCGGCCGAGCGCGCCTGCAGGCTGTTCTTGCCGGGGAGGGCAGGCTGGAGGGCGCGCGCGGCGCGCAGCGCAAAGGGGAGGGGCACGAGGAGGAGGGCCATGATGAGGTCGCTTCTCTCGCGGAGGACCCAGCCGAACGGCACGAACGCATACGCGACGGTAAACACGGACGCGACGTCGAGGAACGCGAGCCACGCGCCCGCGTACCCCCAGACGGAGGGCGGGAGGGCCGACGCGGTACGGAAGAGCGCGGGCACGACCGCCACGAGGTAGAAGACGAGCACGAGGCCGCCGTAGTACCCCACCCAGTCGGGGCGGAAGAGGGCTGCCGCGGCGGGGAAGGGGATCAGCCAGGAGGCGGGGGAGAGCGCATCGATGTTGATCATGGCGCCGGCCGCGGCGACCGCGATGACCACGCCGCCCCACGGGTGGAGGAGGGGCCCGGTGGCGGGGTAGCCGGTCCAGGACCAGGCGATGATCGTGCCCGGGTCGCAGACAAAGGTCTGGAGGAGGTGGATGAGGGCGCCGAGGCCGAGGGTGATTGCCACGCGCTGCGCGCGGGTTGTGGGAACCTCTGCGGGCTTGTCCTTGAGCGTCGCGCTGACGGGCGGCGCCGGGAAGAGCGAGTTCGGGCGGTAGTAGTACTCGGTGAGGGCGAGGGCCGAGAGGACGAGGCCCGTCTTGTTCCAGCCACCGCTGGCCTCGTTCACGATCGCCCAGAACGGGTTGTTCGAGTGGCACAGGTACTTGCCAAGCATGCAGATAAGGAGGCCGGTGGTGAAGACTGGGGTCAGCTCGCGGAATGTGGCTAGCTACTCACTCTTCGCCTGCGCGGTCATCTCGGGAGAGCCGCGGACGCGCATGGTGTCGGCCATGAAGGCGCACCACGCCGACCACACCGCGCCGACGACGCAGAGGAAGCGCGCGGCCACGCTCGGCAGCGCGTAGCATCCCAGGCCGAAGCCGCACATGAGCGCGCGGTGGGTGAACTGGCCCTCGCGCGACATGGCGTAGGCGCGGTAGTTCCGCCTGCTCATGACGTGCGGGGTGAGGTTGATAAGCACGGCGAGCTCAGAGCCCGTGAGCGAGAGGCTCCACACGCTCCAGTAGAACAGCTGGACGCTCACGCCCGTGAAGAGCGTCCAGAAAACGGTCGCGAACCACACATCAGAGAGGTACGCGAAGAGGGCGGGGTTGGGCAGGCGGCTCGGAGCGGACGGGTGCGCCGTCCAGTCCTCCTCGACGCGGGGGCGAGATCCGGGGACCGGCGCAACGAAAAGACCGTGCCCGTTGGAACTACTATTAATACATGCGCATGTGTTACGCTTGTACCCACCCCTTGAGCGACAGCGGCTCGTCGCCGCGCGTCGTGTCGACGATGCGGACCTGGAGATGGCCGAGCTCGAAGAGGCAGCCGGCGTCGAACGCCACGTCCCAGAGCACGAGGCCCCACTCGAAGAACGCGTACTGCGTGTACGCGCCGGGGACGCGGCGGACGCTGTGCTTGATGAAGAAGTAGATGAGCGGCGGGATGGAGAGGATGAAGCCTGCGGCGGTGATGGTGCTGCCATGAGCGCGAGCGTAAGAGGGTGAGAACAGGGCAGGACTCACCGCCAGCGTCGCGCCTTCTGCGTCGTCGAGTGCAGCGTCGAGAGCGCCATCCACGGCACATTGAGGACGAGGTAGACGATCATAAACAGGTCGTGAAGGTCGTGCTGGTCGCGCGAGGTGATGTACATCCACCCGCCGCAGCAGAACGTGCGCCCGAGGCCGCACATGGCCTCGATGTCGGCCCAGCCGGCCGGCGCAGCGGGCTCGGCCTCTCTGGCCGTGCCGTTGTCAGGGAAGGAGGACGAGTGCTCGTGTTTCCGGCTGCGCAGGCCGTCGGGGGTCTGTGTGACCGCCGCACTGGGACTCGACACACGCGAGAGCGAGTGCGCCGCCCCCCGCCCACGTGGGGGGTAGCGGTGCGCGACCCACTGGAGCGCGAGCAGCGCGAAGCGCGGAAAGGCCGTGAGGGCGATCGCGATCTGGAAGGGCGCGCGCGAAGCGGCGTGGTCGCCGATGCTGGCGTTAATCAGAAGCTGCGGAAGCTTGGGCCTGCGCCTAGAACACGGGCGAGTGAGACCTACGTCGCCGAGACCGAGGGGAACCACTCGTCGGGCCACTTGGCGACGCTGTTCTCGCACAGCGCCTCCCATAGCCCGCTGACGTATCCGGCGCTGAGGGCGAGCGCAAAGGCCGTCGCGCTGAGCGCAGTGTGTGCGCGCGGCACGAGATCGCCGGGGATGGCTAGGAGGGTTGCCATGTAGTGTAGCTAGTGTGTTGACACTGATCAATGAATGGCGGTTTCAGGGGTGGTTGTAGATGATGAGATGAAAGGGAAAGTGGGGAGGTACGAAGGGAGGGTGAGGCGATGGTCGCCGGCAGCGACGAGCGAGAGGGCAGTGTCGAGGAGGACGTGGATGAAGAGAAATGGAAGTGGAAGAGGGAGAAGAGAGAAGATGAGAAAGCCAAGGCGAGGGGAGCCGGATGAGCCGGGGATGCCGAGACCGCCCAGCATCTGGCTGGCTGCGCAAGAGGACGCGACTGTATCCTCGCGTACCTGGCCGAGACGCAGTTGGCGGCGCCCGGGTGGGCGATCGATGACGTCGCCCTGTGCGTGCATTCCCCCACACTCACTCTACACCCCGCCAAGCCAAACATTATCCCGAGCCGTGCACTTCCCTCGAATCAAGGATTGCAACCACCCACATTCACCCTTCAGCCATCAGGCGCACCCGACGCGACGCGACGGGGCCGGGTGCCGAGTGCTGCGGCTTGCGGCCCTTGGGCATGTGGCCCAGCTGACAGTGGTGTGTGGTGGTATGCTGGCCGCTGGACTCCTTCCATCTGACACGCTTGCACGCTACTCTATGATCATCTTCTCACCTTCTCACCGATGCATGCCCTCTACAGCCCTACGCCCTACGCCCGGCGCATCGCATCGTACTCGTCGATCCTCCGCGCCATCTCCTCCCGCCCCACGCCCTCCTCGATCCCGCGCTGCACGCGGTCCCGCTGCGTGGGCGGACAGTGTCCGTCGGGCGGCGGCGGGTCGCGGTCGAGGTTGGTGGGGAACGAGTACGCGTCCGGCACGGCGTTGAGCAGCGCCTGCCGCTGCCCCTCGCTGGCACCCTCCATGAACCTGCCCATCTCCTCCCACACGCACTTGACCACCGCGCTGCGGTCCACGCTCTCCATCGGCCTGCCCCAGCACGCGCTGATCTGGAGGAGGTTGGCGCTGCGCTGCACGTCGGGCGTGACGTTGCTCCCCGCGGCGTGGAAGAGCGCGGGGTTGAAGAACAGCGCGTCCCCCTTCTCCAGAGGGAGCTGGACGCGCAGGCGGTCGAAGACCGCGCGGAACGCCGGCTCGCGGTACGCCAGGAAGCCCGCCTCGTACTTCTGGCTGTGGGGGAGGAGGAGGGTGGGCCCCGAGGGCAGCGGCATGTCCGAGTGCGCGACGGCGCCCTGCAGCGTGAGGAGGGCGGACGCGACCTGCGCCGCGCGCGGGAAGCGCGCCGCCACGGCCGCGCTCTGGAAGCCCAGGTGGTAGTCCCGGTGCGGCTCCTGCGCGGCGCCGCCCGGCCGCACAATGTTCGTCTGCGCGGTGACGGCGTACCCCGGCCCGAGCCAGGCCTCGGCCGCGAGCGCGAGCGCCTCGTTGGCGTAGTACGCGACGAAGGCGGTGGGGTCGGCCTCGGCGAGCTTCTGGAACGAGTTCCAGATGCGGTCGTTGGCGCCGGCGGCCGCGAAGTGGTCGCCGCGCGCGCCGCCGCCGTCCGCCGCCTCCGCCGCGATGATGGCCGCAAAGGCCGCGCTCGCGCGGTCCACGACCGCTGGGGCGAAGGCCGAGCGGATCACGAACACCCCGGGCCCGGAGAGGAGGAGGGCGTGCAGCTCGTCGAGGGCGGCTTCGCGCTCCGCGAGGAGGGTGTCCGCGTCGTAGATCGGGACGTTGGACGCGATCTCCGCCGCGAGGGGGTAGTCTGCGGCGCGAGTGGGCTGGGAGCCTGCGTTAGCGGAGGGGGGCGGGGGGCTCACAGAGCTCGGTGAACGCCGCGAGGTCGGCGTCCGTGAACTTTGGAACGGTGCGGCTGCCCGCCCGCTTGGGCGCGCCGTTCATCATGGTGCCGTGGGGCATGGTGCGTGATGGGGAGGCCTGATGCCTGCGCGTTACTTATGGAGCTGGGGCGGAGTGGGCGGCTCGGTCGGCAACGGGCGATATTCACCGACCGAGCCAAACAACCGAGCTGATATCCACGTGAGTGAAACCTCCCGCCCACGCCGGGCCGCCGTACCGGCCCAAGAACCCGCCGCTGGCATGCTCGGGCGGCCTTGTGCATCGCGAAGAAGGGGCGTTGGAAGGAGGGGAAGTGTGGTGGGCGAACAATGTGCCGCCAGGCGGCGTTCCCACTTCCCTTACCGACATTCCAGAGCATCAGGCACTGGCGGTGGCAGTAGTTCATTACCATGGCAATGTAGCTCTCCGTGGTGATTAACACGTGGGAACTTCCGTTTCAGCCCGGCATCTCGAGAACCATGAGCTGGCCGAGGGGGGGGGGGGGGGGGTTGGAGAGTTGGAGACGAATGGGAGCGTAAGGCGGAGTGATGGCCGTCAGACGCTCGCAGGTGAGTTGTGGCTGCAAGAGCACGCGTCAGAACACCCAGCGACGCAATGTCTAAGGATAATACATGCAGGCATCCCCACCCCACCCTCGCGCCATGCCCCGGCGCAGGACTATGCCTTGGCCCCCGCGCGCGCCTTCTTATCCTTCCCGCCGTCGCTCTTGCCCTTGCCGCCCTTCTTCCCCCCGAACCCCGGCGTCCCCTTCCCCTTGCCCTTGCCCTTATCCTTGGACTTGTCCTTGATCCCGAGCCGCTTGTTGCGCTTCCCCTCCACCCGCGCCGCGAGGTTGTCGTTGCGCTTAGCGGCCTTGGCCGCCGCCGCCTTGTCCAGCTTGTCCTTGCGCTCGTTCCACGCCTTGCCGCTCTTGGCCTTGCGCTTCTCCTCGCGCTTGACCGCCTTCTTGAGCACCTTTTCCTCGTCGGCAATCTTGGTGCCCGCCGCGCGCGCCTCGGCCTTGGCCCAGAGGTCGCGCTCCATCGCGGCCTTGCGCTTGTCCTCGGGCAGGCCCGCGAGCTTTGAGTTGTGCTTCTCGAGGTGTGCGAGCGCCTGCGACGGGTTCGCGAGCTTCTTCAGCGGGACCTTGGCCGTCTTGGCCGACGGGAGCGCGACAGAGGGCAGGATCACGTCGTCCGCCGCCTTGCGGTGCTCGGGCACAATGAGCTGGGTCTGGGGTTAGCTTGTGCTCTCAAGCGAGGTTGCACCCACCTTCGCCGGCTTGGCGTTGACCTCCTCCCGCTGCCGCTTGATCGCCTCCTTGCGCTCCTTCCGCCGCTTGTCCCGCATCTCCCCACGGCGCTGCCGCGCCGCCGCCTCCAGCGCATCGCGCGACTGCGGGTCCTCGTCGTACCCGCGGTCCCGCTTGAACCGGTCGAGCTTGGCGCGCATCCGCTCGCGCAGGTCGCTGATCGACGCGGCGGGCGGCAGCGGCGCGGGGATGGCGGGGGGGAGCGCGGCGTCAGAGGCGTCCTCGGGCACGTCGTCCACGTTCGCCGTGAGGTTGGATGGGTCGAGCTGCTGTCAGCGGGCGCAATCAAGCTGAGCGACGGATGGACAGCATGCCCGCCCCGCCCCCGCACCGGACGCACCTTGTCCTGCTTGGCCCGCCGCTTGTGCTCCTTGATCTCCTCGCCCGTCTTGCGCTTCTTATTCTTCATCCAGCGCGAGTCGAGCTGCTCCTCGCTCGGGCCAACATAGTACTGCTGGGGGATGAGGGAGAGGAGGGTGGCAAAGGTCGCGTTGCGCGCGGTAAGGGCCGACACGAGTTCGGGGTCGCGGGATGCAGCGGCGGTCGAGGCCATGGTTGCGATGGATGTTGTTGAGCTACAGCAGTTGACCATCTGCGGTGAGACGAAGATTTCGAGCGGCGGACTTGGCCAGGCACGGGTGGCAAGGGGCGGGAGTATACGCACGTGGTGGAAGTGGAAGTCGGTATATCCGTACTTCCCATGACCATACTTTCGAGGTGTCTTTCGAGGGACAGAGCTAGAGTATGGAGCAACAATCCATGCATCTCCTATGTCTACCGCGCCCGCAGGCCCGCCGGCGCCTCGAGGTGCTGCCGCATCCAGCTCCCGCCACACATGCACCCTGCGGTCCAGGTACGCCTCCACGCCGCCCAGGGCGATGGCAAACCCCCGCGCATGACATTGGTGGCCGTGAGCACGGTGCGCGCGGCACAGCGGTCGCACACGGCCGTGGGCCTGTCACCGAGCGGCGCACAGGTGGCGCCGTCGCGCGCGACCGGTTCGGCTGCCGCGGCGGGGGCGAAAAGCGCCGACGAGGCGGGCATCGAGCTCAGCGCCGTCGGGAGGAGGGACGCGATCGGCCCGACGTCCAGCCGCAGGAGGGATGCGCAGGTGTCCGCGTCCGAGGGGCGCGGGCCCTTGCCCACCGAGGCGAGGAAGTCGCCCCATGCCTTGAGGTCCACGCCCTCGCGCGCCGTGGCGTCCAGGATGCGCGAGGCGGCGACCGACGTCGCCTGCGCTGACCGCCCCAGCAGGAGGGACGAGTCGGGCGCCCGGATGGGGCGGTCAAGCGCCGTAGTAAACTTTGCGAACGCGTCGAGTAGCGCGATAAAGTGCGCGAGTATCCGCCGCAGTAATGGGTGCGCGATGTACAGCAGCCTGGACGAGCCTTCGGTGCGCGGCTCCGTCGGCGCCCACTCGCTGTGTGCGCGCTCGGCAACCGCGTCCCGCATCGTCTGGCCCAGCACGCTCAGGCCCCACTCGTAGATGTCGACGAGGTTCCATACTGAGTCCAAGTCAAAGGAGACGGCGCCGTCCTTCTCCTCGCCGCAGAGGAAGAAGGCCTGGCTCGCCTCCGCGATGCGAAGAAGCTCAGCCGCGAGAGCGCGCCGAGGGTCCTCGACCAGCGCCCACACCGCCACCTGCAGCCGCAGGATGTGGGGGACATAAGACCTCGAGTGCTTGATGAACATGCTGAGCGCCTGCTCGAGGATCGCAGCCGCGAGCTCGTGCCCCTCGGCCTGCGACACGATCGCGAAGGCGGCGCGCACACTGTCGCTCCAGTCCACGCCCTGGACAACGGCGAGCTCGACGGAACGCGCGGCACGCTTCGCCGTCTGCTTGAGGCTCTCGTTCGGGATGGCGGGTGCGCCAAGGCGCGGGCTGGGCACCAGCCGCGGTGTCGAGGCGGAGAAGACGCCGACGAGGCCCATCTCTCCCCGCTTCGTGCCCTGGCTCGGTGCGAGGCTTATCTCGCCCGTTGGGCCGAATGCCGCTGCGGGATCAACGGCCCGCTCCTCGCCCGTCAGCGCGTGCCACCGCGCAGGGCCGCTGCCGTCCGTGTCCCCCTCGGACGGCGGTACGAGGTTGATGTGCGTCAGTGCCAACGACGAGCCCGAGTTGACGAGCGCAAGGGCGAGCGTGTGCGGGGGCACATCGGGGAGCGGGGCGAGCGCGAGCAGCGTTGTCCCCTCTGGTGAGACCGAGGTCATCCGCGCATGCGACGGCACCCAATCCAACGGTGTCGGCGCATCCGTCGCCGGCCCGAGGTCCTTGAACCCCTCAACGAGCGTCACTGCGCGATGCCGCAGATCGCACTGCTCGAAGCGTGTGCGGAAGCGCGGCGGCGTGTTTGGCGACCCGGAGCAGTCTGCGTCGCGGTACACGCGCACCACAGCGACTCCGGGATCGGAGGGTGCCGAGTCGACACTGCCGTTCGCGGTCCCGTCCTTGAGGGGCACAAAGACAACATGCTCGAGGAACGGCTCGGGCACAACCGTCGTGTCCGGGAAGGGTGGGGGCCGCGGACGCGGGAGGGCCGGGAGCGGCGTCGTAGCCAGGACTGGTGTCAGCTCCCTACAACCAGAACGGCTCACAGGGAATGTTGTTGGCGTCAAGGCCAATGTCGATACGGATGACGCTCAACTCGCCGTTGCGCTCGACGCCGGCCCACACACCGTCGCTGCCGCCGACCATGCCGAGCCACCCCCTCTGGACACGGTAGCTGCTCGTCATGGGCCCGGCGTTCGCGATGTCAGCATAGCTACGCGCGCCCAACGGGCATCGCAGGGCGTTGATAGTCCAGTTGAGCGGGGCGGCGGCGCCGCTGCCCGTAGCACTGACACTGCCGGTGGGGATGGAGTGGCTCGAGTGGGTGTCGAGCACCACGGTCCCCGGCAGCGGATGCGGGTGGAAGAGGTACACGAGCTCGGCGGTCAGCACGACGAGCGTGGGCCCGCGTGTCTTGGCGGCGCTGTGTCCCGGCGGGGGCACGGGTCCGAGGGCGGGTGCGGCCTCGCCGCCGGCGCCGAGCCGGGTGCGCGGGGGGTAGACGTGTGTCATGGCCAGCACGGGGGCGGAGAGGGAGAAGTTGCACATGGGCATGAAGGAGCCGATGGTGGTGCTGGGTTCGAGGACGGAGGACGAGTAGATGACGACGCGGCCGCCGTCGCTGATCTCGGGGCGCATGGTCGGCCCGCTGGTGTGCACGGCGGCCATCCACAGGCCGTCGGGGGAGATCTCGATGGCCTCGGCGGGCTGGAAGAAGCGGGACATGGGGACGGCGCGCGGCTGCGCGGTGCCGAAGACCGAGGTCACGACGTGGTTCCGCCGCGAGGAGGTAGGGGGGTAGACGAGGGCCGAGGTCGAGGGGTGGAAGGCGCCGACGTAGCTAGGGTTAGCTTGAGGAGGAAGACGGCAGGAGAGATGGAGACATACGGGTTGGCCTTGACGCGCGCGGCCTCGCTCAGTCGCTGCATGCGGCGGAGGCCCTCGCGGGAGCTCTCGGCCTGCTCTGGCGTGGCCGCCGCGGGTGTTTGGACGTCGACCATGGCGGATGAATTGGAGTAGTTGAGTGAGAGGCTTGGTGGATGGAGGATCAACAAAGTGGGGTTGGCCTGGTGTCATGTCGGACATCGGACACCGAGCACGGCAATTTGCTTCCGCTCCACCGGTAGTGGCACAGTGGCATCCCTGATGAGTAGTGGCTACTCTGCAGCCTTATTCTACAGAATACATACAGTCACAACGGCGGAGCGTTCTGGACACGTCAAGGTGGTGGTGGTGGTATGTGTATTGGAGCTTGAATCGCAAGTGTATTGAGGTGCGGGGTGCTGGAAAGTTGCACAGTCAGATGCCGCCCATCTCGGCGATCTCCTCTTCGAGACGCTGGCCGGTCATCGCACACGTCGCTGCTATCAGCTTCCACGACCAAAGTCACCAAGCTTACCGGACATCTCGGAGCGGAAGTGGTCGGACTCGTCCATTAAACGGTCCATGGCCTCCTCGCTCGTGATCTTGCCCGCCTTGTATTCGTTGGTCGCGGCAATAGTGGCGAGGTTGAACTCGGAGCGCTGAAGTTAGCTCGAGGTCAACTCCTGGGATCACCAGATCGGCAAGCCTCTTGTTCTTGTCACGGTATTTCTTCTGGGCGCTGCAATTAGCTTACCCGGCTTTGGGACACCTACGAGCGGTTCTGCGACATGCGGCGCTCGCCGGCGGCACCGCGTGTGAGCTTGAGCTTCTTGTTGGCTGGGGCCTTGTTGGCGACTGGCTTGGACCTTGTCACCTTGGACGCCTTCTTGGCTGACTTTGACGCGGGGGACTTCGCTGACTTGCGAGGGAGCTTGGCGCGGCCGTTCCCGCGGGAGCGGACGCTGCCGAGGGGGACGTAGTCGTCGTCGAGCTCGACCGACGCCTCGCTAGGGGTGACCTCGCGGAGGGGGGTGTCGTCACGTTTGCGATCGGCGTCCCCAGGCTCACTGGTGAGCTCGTCCTCCTCTCCCACGTCACCGTCCTCGTCCGCGTCCTCCGTCTTCTCATGCTCCGTGAGCTCGTCCTCGCCATCGTCGCTAAGTTCGAGCCGGCGCATCGGGGCGAGAGGCACCCCGTGCCGGCGCTGAAGGATTGTGGAGCGGGTAGATGACGACGCCGTGGAAGGACGCTTGGGCTTGAACGCGTATGGTGCGTAGCGGTGGGCTGGCACAGGGGGCGAGGGGCGCAGGGGGGTTCCCACAGTGTGTGGGGACGGCGGGCTTTTGCGTTTCTTGGTCAGCGGCGACTGATGTCAGCCCATCACCTCATACCGCCGCAGCGGGCCACTTACAGCAAGGTCGGCCAGGCCACGCAGCGCGGCGTCGATGGGCGGCAGCTTGTGCGGGAGGAGAAAGTCGCTCGGCGAGGGGGGCATGGCGGCGTTGGCGCTGGAGTCGGCATGGATGTAGCCGCCGAGGTGCTGAGAGAGCGGGGGGAGCGAGATGTCGTCCTTGACACTGCCCTCCAGTGGCGGGGTGCGCGGGGGCTGGTGCGAGTGGCTAAAGTAGGGCATGGCAGCGGCACTGAGGTGAGAATGATGAAGTGATGGGATGGAAGAGGATGGTGTTGTGATGAAAGTTTGATGTGTGTTTGGAGAGAAGATCAGCAGCTGACTCGAGCACGCTCAAGCTGTATCGCTGTGCAAGCGAGCGGCAGGGTGAGGCCGGTGGGCGCGGTGAGGGGTGCGACCGAGGGGATCGCCACCGGATCGCCACCACACTTACAAGAAGCTCCCGCCTCCGTTGCTGTGTGGGCCGCGTGTGTGGGGCGCACCTCCCCCCACCATGCGCGGATCAACGGTCCCCTGCGCATCGCTAAAGGTCAAGTTGTGGGTTGGGGAGGGGAAGGGCGTGGGGGGCAGCCACAACCCGTGTGAAGTGGCCATATCCGTCGCCTCAGCGCCTTCAACGTCAGCAAGGTGTTGCGTGTGGCGAAGCAACGACTCACTCGGGGTCGCCGGAGCTCCAAGGAACATGCAGTCGTCCGGAAGGGAGGGAAGGGGAGGGAGGTATGGCAGGGTGATAACCCAAGGGGTGGCTGGCACGCCGGGGGTACTAGGGTAGGCCAGCTCTGTGACCGGAGGGGGATCGCCGAACTGCAGTTAGCGACCCCGCCACCGACGTGAGACTGAACGAGTGCGGAGCTTGGGGATTGTGGCAGAGGCCAACTCATGCAACTCACAGTGTTGTCCGCCTCGGGGTGCGGAGCAAGGAGGCCACCCGGCTGAGCGTCAGCTCCTGCGATTGATCGCAGTCGCCGGCGCCGCACGTGTGACTCACGCCGAGGCCAACAAACGGCTTGACGTCATGAGCATCCATGATGTGAGGGAGGAGCGACGGAGGTGCGAGGAGCGAGGGGGGAGCGTGGCCGATGTGTATGTGTGTTGTGGCTGCGGAGTCGGAGCGGATCAGGTGGTGCGGAGCGGATGGGGTGACGCTAGTGAGTGAGGAGAAGAGAGGAGCGGCCAAGACGAGCACCTCGCGCTCGCCTTAAGACATGCGCTGCAAGCAGCGCCCACTCCCCACTGCTTGCCGCCGTCGCGCACTTCGTGCTCCTCAGTAGCGCAGCAATCGAACGCCCTCATGAACATGAAGGTGGATCCGTCCTTGGGCTCCAGTCTCGCCGACGAGCCCAGCCCGACGTGTGCGTACGCTCGGGCCCCGTGTGCGCAGCATGCAGCCTCGCCGGCTACACGCCGCGGCGAGCCGGGTATCCGGAGCATCAGTGATCTGTGAGCGTGCAGCATCCAGGCGGCCGGCGTCAATGGGAGCAGGCAATCGTGAGGTGCCGCAATATGGCGAGCAGGAACATGCGAGGGTCCGTGCGGGTTGCTGCCCGAGGCCGAGGACGCGCAGTGGGCTGGGGCGCGCATGAAGGAGCAACGCCGAGGCAGCCAGGCCATCAGTGCAGTCAGTGGGAGCTCAGCCGATGCTCACTGTTGGTGGAGCGCGGCGCGGTGCAGTCTCCCTTTCGTCGTAGGCAGCTACGTCGAGAGAACTGTTCCAGACGAAAAAGGCGCAGACGCCATATCAGATAGCCGGGGCGGCAATCAGTGGACCTACAGCTGACAGCTGACGGCTCCCATGACCATGCCATGTTACCAAGATGACGTACGTCAAGCGGCCCGTGCGTGGGTGCGGGAAACGAGCAGTGGGACAGAGGTGCTCTGCCATCTGTTAGAGTTGTGGGAGCAGTGGGAGCAGTGGGAGCAGTGGACATGGATCACGACGAGGAGAGAGTGGGTGATGGAGAGGAAGGTGTGCACGAGCGCCAACAGTTGAGTTAGGGAGCAACTAGGAGAAAGGCAGCAGAGGGCAGACGCGTCGCGCACGGTGAAACCGTTACACATTACACGTTTAACGCGTCTTGGGGCCCCGTGTCGACACGTGGAATGTGAAACGGGGTGCAGGGTTGGAATGGGATTGTCCTCTTTCGAGTTCACGTTGCTGTTGTGGCTGCCGTGGCAGGGTTACATCATTCCCTCTGCACCCAAGGCTGCAGGGGGGTGCACCGCTTAGCCCAAGAGAGCGAGCCTGGACGTGCTTTCTCTCAGTACTCGCGAGGTGCTGTGTAGTACTGTAGCGCGCGTAAAGGCAGTTAGAGGCCAGGAGGAGTAGGAGCAGTGCAGTGGTGCAGTGGTGCAGTGGTGCAGTGGTGCAGTAGTGGCTGTGAGAATGACGCGTCCCTATCGATTGTCGATTGTCAAGGCAATGTAGGGTACCAACTAGAGTAGACGTGTAGACGTACGTTAAAAACGAGCCTAGGACGAGTGGTTGTAGCTGTAGCTCAACCTAACTCGTGGAACGCGTCTAAAGCGCTCAACACCCACCTCCCACCCAACACAACACATCACACTCTCACCTTCCTCATCCTCCTCATCTTCCTCATCTTCCACAACCCATATCCCACCCTCCATCACATCCTTTACCCTCCCCTACTCGCTTCCTCTCATCTCTCCCCCCTTAATCATGAACCGCAACGACATGCTCAACAAGTGAGCCTCGCCACCCACTACCACCCGCTAACCCCAGCCGCCAGCGCACCCAGAACGGCTTCGCCCTCCCGAGCCTCGACAACTCGTCCTCGTCCTCGCTCATGGACGCCGTCGTCGGCGGGCAGCAGCGGCCCACCGCCTCGGCCAACACCATGCCCACGCTCTCCGAGGGCCCCGCGCGCCGCAACCCCGCTCCCCCGGCCGACGACAAGGAGGACGTGCAGGAGCTTGAGCGGAACCTGCAGAAGCGGTGAGTTGGTGAGCTGAGCGGAAGTGGGTGGCGTCGAGCTAGCTGCCATTAGGTATGGCTTGGCTGTCAGGGAGGAAGGTGGCGTGTGAGTTGGGGGCGGCGAGAGATGGGTGCTCGTCGCGTCTGAACGTGCCACCACCCTCCACTCATCGACGTCAGCGACGCACGTTCTGACGTCGGGTGATGGCATGGTACGGACTGTGGCACTCGGCGAGCTAGAGCTGCTCGCGGAGTGCACGACAAGACGGCGTACACTCCTGCTCGAGCCTCACCACCTCGAGTGTTGTCACCGGGTTACTGCGACGCAGCTCGCACTCGCGCCCTGTCACCACCCGCCTTCTTCCACTTTCCTCCCCTGCCGTCCCTGTCACCCACCCCCTGTGATCCTGCAATCCCGATCCGTCCACAACACGCACTGACACCAGGCGGTCGCTCATCCCGCACCTCGAGAACGAGCTCGCCGAGCTCGAGGCCCAGATCAAGGCCGCCGAGGAGCGCCTGGCGCGGGCCTCAGGCGGGCAGGCCGTTGGCGCGACTGCGCAGTAACGTGAGTGTTCCAGCGGAACGCGACTTGGCGACATCGTGAGCCGTGCAATCCGGAGGGCGGAGGTTAAGGTTCTTGCACGTCCCACCACCCTGGTTTCACCCGACCCAGTTCGGCAGCTGACTCCAGCTCGCACCACATCACAGGCCGCATCGAGTGCCGCCGTCATTCATCCACCAAGATCCATTCCATTCATCCCTCGGCGCCGAGTGCCCGGCTCCGCGGGGCACGTTGTAAATGTAGCAGGATGTAAGCTGGGGCGAGCGGAGCGCGGCGCTGCAGGGCGCTGTGACGAGGCGCTGCAAGGCCTGGCCGGCCGCAAAGAGATCGCCATGTCATTGCATCTCGAGGGCGGCGCCGCGGGTGAACGGCTGCCCGCATGGTGACGTGATACCGATGCCCCTCAAACTTCCCATCAGCCACCCTCGTCGTCGAGGCACGCCGGGGACCGGGACAGGCGCAGGGGAGGGGTTGGCACTACGCGTCGAGCTGCATTCGAGCCGTTTTCGGCATGCGCGTAGGTGCGCTCTACTACTCGCCATGCAGACTGCACGTGGGGGCGTGGGGCCGAGGGCATGCGGAGCGCGGAGCGGAGTTGGGAGGTTGACTGTCGAAGCTGCATTGCTCAGGCCTCGTACGTCTTGTCAGCTCACATGTCACGGCCTCAAGCCATTCAAACTACCACAACATGACTGCCATCCAAACATGCCCGTCCGGTTTGCACGGGGTTCAAGTAATCAAGTAACGCCGTCGCGTCGCTGGTCGCGCGTCAGCGCGTCAGAGCTCCCATAGCTCCCCACCAGCCGCCGATAGCCGGACGACCACTATTGCCACTCCTCCGATCACCACAGCTATTGCATCCGGACCGACCTCTGCGCCCGCTAACCCCGCGCCGACAGGCCGTCGCTCCGCTCATGAGCTTATAACGCGCCGAGAACGCGCCGACAGGCCGAGAGGCACCAACACCTTCCTCAGAGCGCAGAGGAGTGGACAGCCGGCCCGCCCCGCCCCGCCAGGCCCGCCCCCGCCACCCCACACATTTCGCCGCCAATTGCCGGGGCCGCGTCTTTCCGAAACGTAGGGCAGTCGATTGTCTCGGCTGCCCGCTGCTACAGCATACGGGATACACGCCGCGCAAGCGATCGCAGCGTAGATATAGATGCTAAAGTTCTGCAAGAGTAGGGAGCATGCATGCGACTGGGGAAAGAGATGAGTGGCGCACGGACGTTACGTAAGCGCTCGGGTAGCGGCTCTGTTGCGGCGTCGATTGCCGTGCTGTTTAGGATATGGCGGTTCTTTTCCTCGCTCGCTCTCTATCTCATCAACGTCGAGCGCGTGCTCGTATCTCATCTCCGCGACGACGGACCACCTGATCTCCATCTCAGACCCGCTCAAGCCGCCACAAACTATCTCCGCCCAGCGGACATCCATCCACCCACGCTCCCCTCCCCCGCCCCCCCGCCCCGCCCACCCCCGCCCATGCGCCTCTCCCACCCGCCGTCGCGCCTGTCCCCGCCCCCCGGCGCGTCGATGCAGGAGCTCATGGCTGGCGCGCGCGAGAGCGCCCCCGCCCCCGCGCCGAAGCGCAAGGACGAGGAGCGCGTCCCGAAGCGCGGGTATCGCGC
>JAMALN010000511.1:0-27327 GCA_023630115.1 Cutaneotrichosporon sp. PK4640 | reverse complement strand
AGCGCACGCCCATGCGCCGCTGCGCCGTCTCCCACGGATACATGCACACGGCGTACATGCTCAACCTGCGCGCCCTGGTCGTGCGCGACACGCGGGGCACGCCGCGCGTCCTCGCCGCCCCCGACGGGCTGCAACACCCGCGCTACGCGGCCCGGCGAACGGGGCAGGCCGCGTGGGTCGCCCTCCGGCGCGACGTGGTCGCCGGCATGGGGCACAGCAAGCGCCAGCTCGCGAGCATCACCAAGGGCCCGCCCAAGGTCCCCGATAACATGCTGGAGCAGGTGGGCGAGGAGCTGGTCATGCGCGTGGCGCAGGAGCTCGAGCTGCTGCGCGCGCGCATCGCCTCCGCGCAGCCCCCTAAGGCGGGCGAGTGCGGCGACGCGTCTCGCGTCCTCCGCCCCCTCTCCCCCGCCGAGGAGGAGGCGGTGGGGCGCGGCGCCGCGCCCCGCGGCGCCATCGCCGTACTGGACGTGCGCTTCGGCGCCAAGTCCAAACTCACGGAGGAGGAGCGCGAGCACCCCAAGGTGCCCATGCTGGCGCGCGAGGGCGCGCGCAACTACGACCCCCAGGACGGAGGGGACGTGCCCCTCTTTCCCCTGCATGCGCTGCTGGGCGCCGAGCCGCGGTGCGGCGCGCTCGTCGAGGACGTGCTGGCCGCGCAGCGGGCGTTTGTGCGGCGATGTGCCGAGGCAGCCGGGGGGCACGTAACCACCCCCACGGCGGAGGTGGAGGGCCACCGGGCGGAGGAGGAGGCGGCGCTCGTCGCCGTGCAGATCCCGGAGATTGACGCGGGGCGCGGCGGGGGCGTGCCCCTCGTCGTGGCGCTGTGGCGGGTTGCGCTATGGCGCGGCGAGGGGTGGGACCTCGTCGAGGCGGCTGAGGCGGGCGAGGAGGGCGAGGGGTAGAAGAAGTAGGCGGGCTTGTATAGTACCCATGTATTTGTACCCCCAGACTGATCGCGCTGAGGTGATCAGATGGCAGATGGTACACAGCGCTGATCCCATTGTCCGCCGATCAATCACTCATCAATACTAGGAAGTGGTCCATGATCTTCTACAACTAGTCTACAACTTCACATTAGGTCGCACCTTACGACTGTGCAGGCTTCTCGCGCACGCGGAGGGCAGAGAACGCGGCGGTGGGCGTGCCCGGAGGAGTGGCAGCGGAAAGGGGAGCGGCGTACGCAGTCGGCGGGCGTGGACGAGGAGTGATGGTGAAGAACGGGACGGTGGGCGCGGGGGGCACGAAGGGGAAGAGGAAAGGGGAGATGCGGGGGGTGGTGTCGTCGCTGGTAGCGGCAACACCTAGGGTGGAGCTGGTGGCGGCGCGGTGGGTGGTCGCAGCACCAGCACGGGGCGGGCTGGCGCCGTATGCGGGCCGCTCCTCCGTCGGGGCGCGGGGCGCGTCAGACTGCTGTCAGCTACCCCAGGCCAGACTCACGGGCCACGACTGCGCGAGCGCCGTGTCGATCTTGAGGCCGAGTGCCCGGCGCGAGAACGTCGGCGCGGTCCAGCCGCGCTTGTTGGCCGAGGAGGCGCTCTTGCCCTGCGCGGGGGTCGACTTGGCCGGGCGCTTGGTTGGGGCCATGGCTGAGGCGTTGGAGTAGTTGGCTGGTGGGGTTAAGTGAAGGCTGGGTAGTCGAGGAGCTTGGAGTGAGCTGGTCGACGTTATATCCCATCCGGCGAGTGATGGTGGGGAGCACAAAGGCCTCTTCGCCGTGCCGACGTGCCGACATTGATGCGGAATGCTGGAGTTTGTTTCGTGTTGATTGCCAGCTCCACGGCGTGATCTGCGGTCGTGATCTGCGGGTGATCTGCGGTTGCGCCTTGCCCCGCTGTAGTGGCGAGTGGCACCTTGAGGGGCGAGCGGGGCGGGCGAGGTGCAAGCGAGGGGCGCGGCGCGCGTGTAGGTTTCGCCACGGTTGATGCGCGGGGCGAGCGGCTAGTACTGTCTTGGTTCGGGCCGGAGCCAGCGGCGACGAGAAGGGCCGGCTCGGCTGATGGTGAGTCAGCCTTAGTTGGTGACGGTGCTGCTTAGCCTTGTGATGGCCGTGGTGATGAATGATCCTTAGTCTCGGTGATCATGATGAATGTTGAATGGAGTGGGCCATCAGTATGCGCCACACTGCCACATCAGTTCCTGTTGACCAGTCGGTTGGAGATCCCACCTGCCTCACGATGCCCATATGCACATGCCTTTAAGAGCACCTTCTCGCCCACACTCCTCCCCGTGCTACAGTACATGCCTACATACAGGAGTAACAACCACATCTCGCTGTCTAAGCAACACCCTCTACGTCGCGACCTTCCCCTTGGGCGCTCCGGCGGCCACCTTCTTCTGCGCGACCTTTGCCGCTTCCTTGGCCTTCACCTCGTCCGCGCCCGCCGCGCCGGCCTTCTTCTTCTTCTTCTTGAGCAGCGCGGCCCCGACCGCACTGCGCACGCTGTCCTTGATCTCGCGGCTCTCCTCGAGAAACCTGTTGTCGTCAAACTTGTGCTTCTTGCGCGCGAGCTCCTCGACGTCGACCTTGCCAACGTCGCCGTCAGAGCTGACGCCGAGCTTGCGCTCAAGCGCCTCGAGCTTGGCGCGCTCCTCGGCCTTGGCCTTGGCCTGCATCTCATCCCAGTTCTCGATGAGGTCGGCTTGTCTGCCGTCAGCCATGGACACCGTTGTTATGTCAGCTGAACTACTCACTTATGTGCCTCCTTGAGGGTCCCCAACCGCCGCCCGTTCAGGTCCTTGCAGCTGTCAAAGTTCGTGCTCTTGTTCGCGCTCATCCGGCCACCTGCCGAACGGAGGTTGGCGCCGAACCCGCCCTTGCCAGCACGGAGGCGGGGGACTAGCTCGAGCTCCACGAGCCCAAGGGGCGCTGGGAAGGAGGAGAGGGGCGCGGCGGGGTCGACGAGACCAGACCGCGTGCGGAGGTATGCGTCCCACTGGGGGTTGAGGAGGGTGCCCGCGGCGGCGGAGGGGGGAAGGTCGTGCACGGCGGTGCCGAGGGGGCGGGGAGGCGGATGTGGACGCGCATGGTGTGTAGCGTGGAGTGAGCGATGAGACCGATGAGATGAGAGCGAGGCCAACAAGGAATGGGTTGGTGGGTGGCAAAACAGGGTTGGGTCACGTGTGCCCGCCGAAAGTTGTTTATCTAGAGCTCTGGAGCCAGAGTGGAGGTCAAGGTCACACTATCACTCACACCACACCGCACCGCATAGACATCATGGGACGCAAGAGGAAGTCTACGGGGTTGGTTACGACCAAGGCAAAGGAGGCGCCCGGCGCGTCCATCAAGAAGATTGAGACGTATGAGGATACGTTGGAGTCGGGGGGTGTTGACGACTGTGAGTGCCTCCAGGTTGCAGCTTGTTCAGGCGTCAGAACTGACCGAAGACATGTTCAAGCGCGACCAGATCATGTTTGACCGCGGTGCCGAGGAGTCCGACGACGACGTGAACGGCGCCGTGGGCGACGAGGTGCTTGGTCTCAACGAGCACCAGTTCCGGAACTTGGACGAGGAGGAGCCCGAGACCGAGTTTGACGAGGAGGAGGACGGCTGGGCCGAGCCGAAGCAGCTCAAGCGCCTGTCCAAAGCCAAGCCGGACCTGTCTACCAAGGGGCGGTTCGGGAAGGGCGACGAGAGCTCTGAGTACTCTGACTCCGAGGGGGAGGAGGGCTCGGGGTCCGAGTCCGAGGAGGAAGAAGGGTGGGGGCGGCAGTACTATTCGCGCCCGAGTACGCGGCGCGAGAAGGAGGACGAGAACGTGTACGACGAGAAGCGGGAGGAGGAGCGGGAGCTCGAGGAGAAGGAGGTGCGCAAGCTGCAGAAGCGGGCGCGGGAGGCGCTCGCCGGCGCCGAGGACTGGGGTCTCGACGATGTCGAGTATGCTGCGTGAGTCGTCTGGAGCCCTTCAAATCGATTAGAACTTACGCCAGCCCCGAAGCTGAGGAGGAGGACGACGACGCCGCGCCGGCCGTAGTCGCCGCGCCCGAGACGGACGACGCGCCCACCCTCCTCCGGCACCTTGCCTTGCACGAGCCGCTCAAGCTCGCCCTGGCGCGCGACTTCCCCCTCGTGATCCGCAAGCTGCGCAAGACCAGCGCGGGCATAGCGAAGATGGACACCGAGGCGGCCGGTGAGGAGACCCTCCACAAGGGCCTGGGATACCTGCACTACCAGACGCTGCTGGCGTACGCGACCACGCTCGCCTTCTACATCCACCTGTGCGCTCTGCCCGCCGACGAACGGCCCGACTTCCACCCGATCATCGGGCGCCTGCGCGAGCTCAAGCAGGGCCTGGCGGCGCTGGAGGACCTGGACTTCGACGCGGGCTCGGTGTCGGACAAGGGGCCCGAGCTGTTCGTACGGCCCGGGTTCGGGGACGAGAGCGAGGACGACGAGGACGTCGCCGAGGCCAAGCGCGAGCTCATGGCGCGCATGTTTGGCAAGCTGCCTGGTGGTGCGGGCGAGGGGACTGGGCTAGAGGCCGGCGAGCTCGCTGGCCTCCTCGCCGACCAGGACGAGGAAGAGCCGGTCGCCTTGAAGGCCAAGAAGGCCAAGAAGGAGAAGAAGGACAAGAAGAACAAGTCCAAGCAGGCCGCCGCCGAGGACGAGGGCGAACAGTCCACCCCAGCAGCCGCCTTCCCGCCCCTCGCCGAGCCCGAGTTCGTGCACTCGAAGACGAAGAAGAAGGCCAAGCCGGCGCTCGCCGAGGCCGACGAGACGCTGGGCGACCTACTGGAGCTCACCGACGCCGACGCCGGCGACAAGGAGCACCGCAAGCGATCGCTGCAGTTCCACACGCAGAAGATTGCGTCCATGTCGGCGCGGCGCAGCGCGGCGCGCGAGCGGCGTGCCGGCGGCGACGACGACATTCCCTACCGCAACCGCCAAGCAGCACGTGACGCTGCGCTGCGGAAGAACGCGCCGCGCGACCTCGCCGGCGGGGAGGACCTGGACGGCTCGGAATGGTCTGCAAGCGACCGGAAGCGCGCGCGTGAAGTGCGCGATGAGGAGGCCTCGGAGGGAGGAGACGGAGAGGGCGACGACGAGGCGGGCGAGTACTACGATCTGGTCAAAAGGCGCAAGGTGGCCAAGGAGGTTGCCAAGGCCGACGCGCACGAGGCGTTCCGCGAGGCCAAGTTCGAGGATATGCGCGAGCTGGACGAGGGCAGCGAGGGACCCCGCGGCGTCTCGAGGGCCATCGAGAAGAACCGCGGCCTCACTCCCAGGAGGAGCAAGACGGGGCGTAACCCCCGTGTCAAGAAAAAGCTCGCGTACGAAAAGGCCAAGCAGAAGGTGGGGAGTCAACGCGCAATGTACAAGGGCGGACAAAGCGCACTGGGCGGCGCATACGCAGGAGAACAGAGCGGTATCTCGACCGTCACAAAGTCGCGCAAGTTCTAGTTGGGCTAGGTGTATTAGATGCGGGTATGCACTCGTTGATTATAGCGTGTGTGCTGTGCGCTTCTGGCAATTCTAGCTCATGAGCTCACCATTGTTATCGTCGACGTCGTCGATGCGATGCAGAAGGCGCGCTCTTGATTTCGTGGAATGGAGACCCCGCCTCCACTTTTCCTTATATGGCCCCTCACTTACTACTGGACATTTGCCACCCAACTCAGCTCAGCTGGCCTCGACTTTCTTTCACGTCGACCTCGACCCATCTCTCAGCATCGCAACCCCGCAATCATGGCCGAGTGAGCGTCTGACATCTGAGCAAGCTGACACCAGATACTGGGTGTCGAAGAAGCAGTACTGGTGCAAGTACTGCAACATGTTCATCCGCGACGACGCGGCGCAGCGCAGCCTGCACGAGGCCGGTGAGAAGCACAAGGGCAACCTCGAGCGCTACATCCGCAACCTTTACAAGGGCGGAGAGCGCGCCAAGCGCGAGAAGGAGGCCGAGAAGCGGCAATTTGAACGCATCGAGGCGGTGAGCTATCAGTTGCAGGATCAGGATTTCAGCTGACGACAGACTGCGCGGTCCGCACACTCGTCGGCCGATGGCGCGCGCGGCGCGTACGGCGGGCGCCCGATGTTCGATCGCCCCATGCCCTCGTCGTCCAAACCGCGCAGGGACAAGCCGAGCGGCGACAAGTGGGCCAACTACACGACCGCCGAGCAGATGGGCTTGGCGGACGAGGAAGGGCCGAGCGCGTACGAGATCGAGCAGATGGTGCGCGGGCGGGGGACCAATGTCGGGAAGTGGGAGGAGGTCGTTGCCACGCCTCCACCACCACCACCCGAGGAGACGCGGCCGGAGACGGAGGAGGAGGAGCTCGCCAACTTCAAGATCCAGCAGAAGCGGCCGCACCGGGACGTGTATGACGACGACGATGCCGACACGGGCGCGCTGCTCGGTTTGAAGCTCAAGAGCAAGGAGCGCAAGCTTGCCGAGGGTGACGTCAAGGGAGAAGCGGTCGGGATAAAGGAGGCGAAGGGTGCGGCGGGGTTTAGCAAGGATGGGTGGGGCAAGGCGGAGGCGAAGGAGGAAGTCAAGGAGGAGCCCCCCACGGACGGAGCGGAGGCCAAGGTCGAGGCTACTGCCGACGCCGACGCCGGGGCGGACGTCAAGACCGAGCCCGGGGAAGACAAAAAGCCAGACCTCGATGCACCCCCGGCCACCGCCGAATCACCAGCACCAGCTGCGGCTCCATCATCTGGCGCCTCAATGTTCAAGAAGCGCCGCCCCCCTCCCTCTTCGCGCAAGAAGTAGTCTGCCTCCCTTGACCATAGATCCTGCCAATGTACTAGTTGTAGCCCCCCACGCTATCACCGAATCAAGCATATCCGAATCAGTGTTCCAGCCAGCCTGCGGGTAGCTAGGTCTCGATGTCTGGAGACGAGCGACAAAGTCAGGTGCAACGATTGAGCCTCCACATTCCGCGCGTTCCGCGCATGCCCACTCGTCCACCCACACCAGACTCTGCATGCCGTCCAATCCTTCGTCGCCATGCCAACGCGACGCCCACGACCTCAGGCAGCGCGGCCAGCCGCATCCATCACGCCAGCAGCCAGCGGTCTCGCCCGACGCCGCTCCACGTTATGCCCCCCAAGGCACACGCAGCTCAGGCAGCGCATGTGAGTCCCATACCGCTGGACTGCGCAGGGCTGCAAGTAGGTTGGGCGAGGGATACAACCCCAAACCCAGCCGGCCGAGCACCTGGCTGTGAACTTCCGTCCATTGTGACCGGCGTTCCGTCCTGGGGTTGCGCGATCGTCGTGGGCATGGGCATGGTGAAATCGAGTAGCCAGAACGCCGTCGCGCCGTTGTAGCTGCTTGCTGCTGCAGAGCTGGGACTTGCCGACTCTGCTCTGAGCAACACCATGCGACTCGCTTCCTCGCCAGGGAGCTTGCACCCAGCGACCGATGCAGAGCATTATGAACCACAGACAGGTTACCGCTCGCCACACTGCGACATGACGCTCGTCTGAGCCCACTGACGACCTGATCTAATCTCTGGATCTCTGGCATCTGGCATCTGGCGCTGGCTGCCAGAGCCCACAGCAACGCTTGGCACAGATCAGTGTACCCATCGACTTCCAGCTGTGCAGCTCCTCATCGCGCTCACTGCGGGGTTCTGTGGTCGTCACCATCTGATCACGTCAGGTGAAGGTGTTCACGCGTGACTTCTACTGTACATGCCCACGCAGGGCGTGACACTGACCCACTCACGGCGCGGATCTGCGAGATGCTGCGCAGGCATGGGGTGCCAGGAAGGGCGGCGTAGCGCCTGGCGGGGATGAGCTGCGTCGCCCACATGGCGCATGGACTGTGTGATGGAGCGGATGCCGGCACTGCGATACAGAGTTCGGCGAAATGAATCTTACAGCATCCAGAACTAGGGTCCACCGTTTCGGGGTCGCTGTCCGCGAATTGGAGGCTTCTCGCCGTCGTCCGAGACGTCCGAGACCAATGCCAAGCGTCGTGGAGACGGCCGAGGTACGTCATTCGAAACCTAAGCACCTCATGACGCTCTTTTCAGAAGGTACAGTAGTCTTCTTCTTGAGCTTCGTTTGGAAAGTAGAAATACGCATGGGGACTGAGACAACGGTGCTCACCTACATACCTGCTAACATGCGGTCTCTCATCAGCCTCGCTCTTCTCGGTGGCGCCCTCGCGGCCCGGCAGTTCATTGCCGAGCCCGACATTGGCATCGACGACGTTCTCGGCGACACTCCCAATGGCACGCTGCCCAACATAACCCAGCTTGTGGGCCTGCCCGACTTCCAGTGGGCTGCCCGGCGCTACCTCCCCCCGGCCAACTACACCTACTACATCAACGGTGTCGCCGGCGAGTGGAGTGCGCGCAACAACCTCGAGGTCTACTACCGCTACACCTGGCGCCCGCGCCAGCTGGTCAACATCACCGGCATCCCCGAGTCGCTCAACACCAGCTTCCTGGGCTACAACTTCTCGGTCCCCTTCTACATCTCCCCCTGTGCTCGCGGCTTCGGTGGCAACCCCGATGGCGAGCTTGGTCTCGTCAAGGGTGCGGCCAAGAACAACGTCCTCTACATCTCGTCGTCTTACTCGAGTCTGACCGTCGAGGAGATCTTCGAGGCCGCCGAGCCCGGCCAGGTCATGTTCCGTCAGGTGAGCAGCCATGAAACTCGCGCTGATTCCAGATCTACCTCGATGGCAACATCACCAACGACGAGGCCCTCATCCGTCGCGTCGAGAAGGCTGGCGCCAAGGCACTCATCTGGACCGTCGACTCGAACGCCGGCAGTAACCGCCAGCGCGCTGAACGCTACGGCGCCGGATCGGCCAACGTCTTCGGCGAGGAGGCCCAGCTCTTCACGTGGGCCTACTACGACCAGCTGCGCGAGCTCACCGATCTCCCCATTGTGCTCAAGGGTATCCAGTCGTTGCAGACCATCCGCGAGGCCGTGGAGCACAACGCCCCCGGTATCATTGTGTCCAACCACGGCGGACGCAGTCTGGACGGCTCGCCCTCGCCCGTAGAGGTCCTGCTTGACATCCACGAGGAGGATCCCGACTTGGTCAACAAGATCGACATCTGGGCCGACGGCGGCGTGCGCTACGGCGGCGACGTGCTCAGGCTCATGGCCCTCGGCGCCAAGGGGGTGGGAATCGGCCGCCCCTTCATGTACGGCAACATGTACGGCGAGGAAGGCGTTGACCGCGTCGCCCAGATCCTCCGCAAGGAACTCATCACCGACGCGGGCAACGTCGGTGTTGAAAGGATTCAGGACATCAACACCAGCTACGTGAGTGGTTCCGCATCTCTGTGTTGACCGCAGCTCCGTCTCAAGCCCAACCACTGGTACAGCTAGGCAGATAATGCGCTCGCAGAGGTGTCCGCCAGCTGAAGCCATGTGAAAGCGCAATTTCAGCGAGCTCACGCCGCGAGACTGACTGGCCAGAAACTATTGGACTCACCTGAACACTGATGGACTTGGATGTCACCACGCCGACAACATGCAGGGCAGTGGTGGGTTGGACAAGGATGGGTGGGGCAAGGATAGGAGGGGAAAGGATGGGGTGAGGCCCGGAGGGGAGGGGGGAGCGTCTGATGGTGAGGGATGGAAGTGCTAGGCCCGGGGGAGGGGTGAGTCCGATCGTGAGGGATGGAGGTGCTTGAGGAATGTCCTCGACGCGCCGGCACTCGGCTAGCCAACTTTTTCTTGCGCTGTCGCCCTTGTCAATGACATCGGCTCACCTGCAGCCGAACGGGTCCCCAGATCTGCAGCTCCCTTGGTGCGACGCCGCAGAAGCATGGTCCGCGACCTTACCGGCTAGGAGGTGCGAAGGCAGTCCGGTGTACCAGTGCGATGTCAAGGATGTCAAGTGGGCAGCGCGACAGACGCTGTGCGTGGGGATGGATGCGGTTGCTCGTCCTCTCCAACGCCGGTGCTGTCGTTGCCGGAGCTGGTGGAGTTGGGGTCTGTGCTTGGTGACGACCCCGATCGCACACTCGGTGCGTGCAAGATCTCTGACATACCTCGGCCTCTTCCGGAACTGAGGCTGCGGCACGTTAGGTTGCGCCTCACCGGCGGCCGTTGGTGGCCGGTGCCGTGGCGTTTTGGTGCTGCCAAGAGTTCTTGGCGGAGAGCATATTGACCGACTGACAATGGGCGCAGTCAGGTCAGCAGACTCGGTGCGTCCATGACACCGTCTGTGTTTCAGGAAAGTGGCCTATGAATGGGGTCTGGGGCGGCGGATTCACACTATGGCGCACGCCACACACACTATGTGGACGGCTGGGGCACATTTCGTACCGTCACTCTACCGCATGGTGGCCTTTCGTGGCAGGAATGAGGCACGCGGAAAGCAATCTCTCGTGACCAGACCGCTGGGTGGCTTGTGCGGAGGTGGGCACGACCATTGCCGACAGGTGGCCTGAGCGTGCAGGTGGGCGGTGGGCAACCGAGTGGGCAGAAGCATTGACGCCAGTTGTCTGGCCATCCTGGGGCCACAATGGACTCCATGGGGCAACTGGGGTTGCACCAGGGGCCACTGCGGGGCTTTGCGGGGTTGCTGTTGTCGATGTTTCGCGTCTGAGCTGGCTTCTGACCTCCGGTTGTAGTCGCTCATCCACCAGCCCACCTCTGCTGCTGTGAGGTCGGACCACGATCACCTAATCTTATCGGCTAGGGGTAAGCGACGTTGGACGTTGTTGGGGAAACAGCACCTCGATCCAGCACCGGCTATGGTCACAACACCTCCGCCTCGACGAGTCCGGGTAAGTTGTGAACACGTTGGGCGGAGCTGGCACTCGCTCTCGCGACCCAGCCCACCTCCGAGCAACGGAGGCCGACCCACGATCACCAATCCTACCGGCTCGGGGTAAGCGGCTTGCAACGCGGATGGTGGGGAAGTGTCACGGCAACGCATCGCCCGGTATGGTCACAGCAGCACCGCCGCAACGCGTCCGGGTAACTTGTGAACAATTTGCGCAAGGTCGACACTCGCTCGACACATATAAGCCGAGGTGAATCGCCCTCAACTCATCATCACAACCTCCTCTCGAGCCCCACCGCCCACTGCCAACCAACAACCCACTCACCACCAACCAGCCAACATGAAGTTCTTCGCTGTCCTCGCCGCCTTCGCCAGCCTCGTCGCCGCCATCCCCGCGCCCACTACCGAGCTCGAGGAGCGCCAGCTTCTCTCTCAGACCAAGAACGAGCTCGAGAACGGCAACTCGAACAACTGCCCCGAGGTCATTTTCATCTTCGCTCGTGCCTCGTCGGAGGGCGGCAACATGGTGAGTTTCCATTCCTTCCCAGCGTCCTTGGGCTTCCACTGACCACTTCGCAGGGCGGCTCGGCCGGTCCCAACGTCGCCGACGGCCTCAACAGCCGCTTCAACTCGGTCTGGACTCAGGGCGTCGGCGGCCCCTACGACGCCGCGCTCTCGACCAACTTCCTTCCCGCCGGCACCTCGCGCGAGGCCATCGACGAGGCCAAGCGCCTCTTCGTCATGGCCAACGCCAAGTGCCCCAACTCGGCCATCGTCGCGGGTGGCTACTCGCAGGGCACGGCCGTCATGTCCAACGCCATCTCGGAGCTCTCGTCCACCATCCAGAACCAGGTCAAGGGCGTCGTCCTCTTCGGCTACACCAAGAACCTCCAGAACGGCGGCGGCATCCCCAACTTCCCCGACAGCAAGGTCAAGGTCTACTGCAAGACTACCGACGCCGTCTGCTGGGGCACGCTCTTCATCATGCCCGCCCACTTCCTCTACACCACCGACTCGTCGCTCTACGCTCCCATCTGGCTCAAGAACCAGGTCTAAGCGCCGTGTCTCGGCAGTCAAGTTGTCAAAATCTCTCGGCCGTTTATCCTGGGTTTTCGGCCATCTCGTCCTTCTCGCTACGTAGCCTTTTATTCTTTTTCTTTCCTCTCTTTCATGTCTCTGTCGAAAACACGGTGTGACCTTGGGTCAGGCGACGACATTGTAGCTGCTGGCTAGCTCGGTTTATAGTCTGTACTGTGAGCCATGTTATCCCGGATCTTGTCCCCACCTTTGAGGCTTCAAAGTCAGTCGCGTGCAATTTGATCCCGCACATTCCGCAACACAGATCCACTGATCCACGGCCACCTGTGATCACAGCTCTGTCCTGTATCCATCCTCAACAACAACCTCACCACCAATGTCTCCGCGCGCATTCCCCTTCCTCCTTCCCACACAAGATGGCGGTGTGCAGGCCACAGTCCTGCTTGTCAAGAACGACTACGAGGTGAGCTTGGTCGCTTCACAGCTGACTCAAGGACATGCGCGAGGCCATTGCGAGCCGGATGGGTGTGACAGCGCAACAGGTCACACTCGCGCTCAACATCGCAGTCGCGTCGGAAGTGTACGACGCCGTCGTCGACTCTGAGGCGTGGCCGGCCTGCCTCGAGATCGCACAAGGAGCGGTGACCGTGCGGCTACAGCCGCCCACCTCCGACGCCGCTCCTGTCAATTGGATAAGTGCCAACACGCCGGCGGACCCCGTGGCGCCCCGCCCTCTCCCAATCGAGCCGCAGCCCAGGGGACCTCTCTTGACCGCCCCGCTCCCTCTCCCCACGGCCACACCGCCTACGAGGCCGTCGATCCCTAGGACGCCGCTCTCCGCGGCACCGCTCCCTACTGCCCCGCCCTCAGCAATACCGCCCCCCGCAGCCTCGCGGTTCACTGCGTCGCAGCCACGTCCCTCACCCGCATCGCTAGATCACGAACGGTTCCCGCACATCATCGAGGCCATCGTCGATTACGCCGACCTCACGACACAGCTGGCCTTTCGTGGTACGGCGCGCAAGTTCCTTCGGCGGGTCGATGACGCACTGTTCTCGCACGTCCTCTTTGCGGCTCGCCCGTTTCCCTCGAACTACGTGCGCGAGGTCACGCAGGAGGAACGAGACTACGACAAGCTGATGCGGGAACTGAACCCAGACTTCGTCCCCGGCGTCCGCGAGACACCGCAGGACCGCACGTTCACCGCCGTCCAGCCGTTCCCCCCATTTGCTCGCCTCCCTCTGATCCCATGGGACCAGGACACCCGGCCGTCCACTCCGATGCAAAGCCTACCGGACTACAAGGACCTCGAAGGGATCGACGAGACCGACCCCCACACCTACTACCGGCCGGAATCGACGCGCACTGCGTTTCAGCGCTCGCAGCTCGCGCGAATCCGGGTCCTGGACTATCATCCCTTCTTCAGCCAGCTTTGCAGCAGGAAGTTTCGAGAGACCGCGTTGCGCATCGACGTGCTACGCCGGCGCCGGCCTCTCCACTCCGATCACCGCGCGTCCACCGTCGTCGACTTCCTCAACATCACATCACCTCGATGCCTGCGCACAGGACAGGTCCCTTGGGCCTGCTTCAGTGCACCATCGGGTACGCGTCGCTACATCCTGCACCTCACGTTTGACCCATCACACCCCGAGCTGGGCCAGGGTCTTGTGTACGCCGACCTCGTAGCCGTGCGAAAGCTCGTCGTGGTGTTCACGCCGCAACTCATCGCTCCTCGACCAGGGCGTACCATCGGTCCGGAGCACGAGGACCTCCCCCGCCTCGGCCTTCTCGACAGCATTATGAGGAGCGTGGCGCACACCATGTAGGCTGTGCGTCCGGGGACGACAGTGGAGCTGGTCGGCCTTGAGCGCGTCCCCGCCACCTTCCTCAACCTCGATCCCGCACTGACGGGGAAAGAGCTGCTCGCCGCTGTCGCTGCGGCGATGCGCGACTGGGCTGATGAATGGGTTGAGAGCGTGGAAGGGGCGGATGACAAGTTCCGCCAAGAGCTCGATGCCCGCAGCCGTGCCCCCATCAAGTTGACAACGATGGAGGAGTGGCGCACATCCGTGTCCGACGTAGTGCTGGCGCCGTGCCCCGCCTTGCCTGGCGTGGACGAGGACAAGCGAGACCAGGAGGAGTGGGCCAACGAGGGGGGGATGGACTCGGGATCCCACCTACATGCCGAATGGAACGAGCGACGGGGAGCCTTTGACTACTTTCCTCACGCTCCCTGGCAGAACCGGGTGGAGCAGCAGGAGCTGTCCGAGTTGGATGAGATGTTCTTG
Organism: Cutaneotrichosporon sp. PK4640; assembly: GCA_023630115.1. NCBI lineage: Eukaryota > Fungi > Basidiomycota > Tremellomycetes > Trichosporonales > Trichosporonaceae > Cutaneotrichosporon > Cutaneotrichosporon sp. PK4640. The sequence goes on along the minus strand of JAMALN010000511.1, from coordinate 13,295 downwards.
TAGTTGATTGTTTGCATGCATGTATGGTGGCTGTGGTGGGATGGGTAATGCTGGGCACCGGGGTCGCCCGATGACCCCCTGAGACACGGAATGAACGAGAACGGATCACCACAAATCGTCCACCGCACATCTCACCTCACATCTCACACTTGCTCTCAATCGATCCCATCTCTACCCACCATCCGCTGGCCGTTCACGACCCCACGGCACCGCAATGCCTCCCGAATCCGCCGCTGGTGCGGCCCTCGACCACCGTCGCTTCCCCCATCTGGTGGACTCGATCGTCGCCGCCGCCGACCTCCCCACGCAACTCGCCTTTCGTGCAACGTCGCGCAAGTTCCTCGACAAAGTAGACGACCTCCTCTTCTCTCACGTGCTCTTCGCCCTACGACACTTCCCGCCATCCTACGGCGCAGTTCTGGACACGGCCGTGACCGTGCTCCAGCCGACACCGCCGTTCGCGCGCCTCCCGTTCCTCCCGTGGGACCAGGACGACTCGCCACCAACGCCCGACGAGCTCGTCCCCCCCGTAGGCGACGTGCCCGGCTTCGACCCGACCGACCCGGACTCGTACCCGTGGGCGCCGCTATCTGAGCGCACGTATTCGCGGCGCGCACAGCTGGCGCGCGTGCGCGTGCTCGACTACCACCCCTTCCGCGGCAAGCAGGCCGTCATGGTCGGCCAGCTGCTCACAGGCGTGAAAGTGCTCCGACGGCGGCGCCCCCTCCCCTGCGCGGTGCGCGCCCCCAGCGCCGTCGACTACCTCAACCTCACACTACCGGTGTACCACCGCTCGGGCCACGTGCCGTGGGCGCTCTTTGCTGCCCCGACCCGGGCGCATCGGTACGTGCTGCACATGTCCTTCGACCCCTCCCACCCGTTCCTCGGCGAGGCCCTCGTCTACGTTGACCTGCGAGACGTGCGCGATCTGTCCATCGTGTTCACGCCGCAACGGATCGCGCCACTGGACGGCGTCACGATCGGGCGCGCAGCCTACGACAATGTGCCGCGACTCGGCATGCTCAGCGGCATCTTTAAGAGCATTGCGCACTCGGTGTACGACGAGCGTGCCACGTCCACGATTGAGTTCGTCGGCCTCGAGCGCATCCCGCCTGGATACCTCCGGCTGGACGAGGGCCTCGAGGGTGAAGCGCTCGTGCACGCTTTCAAGAAGGAATGGGACGAAGTCGCCACCGCGTGGATCGACAGCGTGCGAGGTGCGAACGATGCCTACCGAGCTGAGCTCCGCCGCCGCGCCGCTGCGCCAATCCAGTTCACGACACTGACGGAGTGGCGTGCCCGCGCCCCAGAGGTTGAGCAGGACGTGTGTCCCATGCTCCCGGGAGTCAATGAAGACGCGCGCGACTTCAATGAGTGGGCCGACGGCAGCAGGCTCATGAACATGGACTTTGACCACGACGACGAAGCCGACTTCCTGCCCCACGAGCCTTGGTCTGGTCAAGTCTCCCAGCACGCCATGTGGTGGATGCAGGAGCACTAGCGGAGGGTGCTACGGCTCTCAGTGGTCGTATGTCATTGATTGTATGTTCCCGGCGTGGGACGCTATGCATACCGTCTACTCCTCGTCGCTGTCATCTCCGTCGTCGTCGAGACTTAGCGCCGCGAAGAATCCAACATTGTTGGCCTTGGAGAACACCGTCTCCTCGTCGCTGCTCTCGTCGCCCACGTCTTCGTCTTGCTCTGTCGACCTCGAAATGGCTGGTGGCTTGACGGCCTGGCGCTGCGGCGAGGTCTCCACCTCACTGTCAAAGTCGCTCAACCCTTCACTCCCAGTACCGTGGTACTGTCCAAGCCACAAGCCGCAGCCGTCCCGGTGTGGAGTCGCGTTGGGAGGCCAGAAGCACCAGCGGACGCGGCCCTCGGCCAGGGATCGCATCATGCCATCAGCGGCGCGGTTGGCGTCGGGACGAGCGGACTTGGCGGTCACTGAAGGTCAGTATTCATCGTGGGCATTGGGCTTACTGAAGCCTCGGTCGCTCGCTCGCCCGTCCATGATGTCGCCTGCAGTCCATCGGGGACCCTTGGGCTTAGCCTGTACGGGTGGGCGGTACCCTCCTCGGTACGTCTTCTTCGACTCCATGTCGTCGACGACCACGTCTGGCGCAGGAATGTTGAAGATGCGCTCCAGTGGGAGGTACTTGGCAGCAAATGCGACGCACGCCGGAAGCGAGGGGATCTGGGCAATGGGGAGAACTGCGAGTCAGCAAACAGAGCCAAGAAGCACGTACCTCCGCTCAAAGCCTGGAGTTCCATGAGCACCAGCGAGGGACAGACGAGACCCGGGCAGTCGACGATGCGCACCTCGCGCCGCTGGCCCCAGAGCATGGTCTGCCAGTGCTTGGTCTTGCCCGGTGTTCTCGACGCACGCACACGCGTCTCGCCGAGAAGGGCGTTGAGGAGGGACGACTTCCCGACATTGGGTTGCCCGACCAAGCCAAACGTCAAAGGCTCAAGTTCGGGGTTGCGTGTCGATTCCCCAGCGGGCTGATCTTCACGGTCACCGCCGGGGAGATGGGCGCCGTTGTCATCCTCCACGCATACGGCGTCCGCCTCGAGGTCGCCCCAGTGCACACTCTCACGCACAGGGGGCTTCCAGGATGAAAGCCTTTCCGGGTCCGCTGCCACCCACGATGGAGGCGACAGAAGACGAGCGTGGGCGATCTGGAGCGCGTCAAGGAGTGCGACACGCGCGGTGTTCGGGATGTGAGGGCGGTGGCGGGCCTTGCCAGGCCCATACAGGAGTGCCGTGTCGTAGGACGACACCGATACCACCTGCGGCTCGAGCTCGTCTTCGGCCTGAGGTGGGCCCGACATCCACCACTTCTTGAGCCAAACGCGCCACGCAGCCAGCGCCTCGGGGTCAACAAGGTCCGTCTTGGTGAGGACGAGGATGATCTCGCGCCGAGGCCGCAGAAGGCGCAAGTAAGCCCGTAGTGATGGCGGGCAGTGAACTACCGGGCATCGTGCGTCCACCAGGAGAAGGATGATCGAAGAGGACTCAACAACGCGCCACCTGAAGTCAGCAAGTCGCCAGAAGCGGCACTCACAGCTGGCGCCAGACCTCGAGATTTGTCTCGAACGAGCTGGGGCTCCGGAGGGGGACGGGAGCTGTACCGGCCTCGGATGCTTTGTTGTCGACCCAGTCCTCAACAACATCGTGCGCATCCTCGAGCCATGATTGAAAGAGGGCTTCTTCATTGCTCTCCACCTCACGCTTGCTTGAACCAGACGAGAAAGCTGGGCGGCTGGGAACGGTCAAGCTAGCGCCGGCGGGGTTGTCGACGAGCTCGAGGGGGAAGGAGGCCACGGAATCGGGGATTGGCCGTGGGAGCTCTTCGGTCCAGGCCGCATCGCGTGTGCGGACAACGTAGTCGTGAGGGATGGCGATGAACCGGCTGTAGAGTTCCAAACCATCTTGGGCCTCGGAACGCGCCCGATGGGAACGATCCAGGCGGATACGCCCGTTCCTGCCGTGGTCAAGGACCTCTACTTCTTCTCCGCGCTTGAGTGCGCGCTTTGTTTGCAGCTGCAGCTTCTTCTGCTTGTGGGAGAAGGCAACATGGCGAGGGCGTGCGGGAGAGGGCATTTGCACGGGACGAGCTGGGGTCGCTGTGGGAAGAGATGTAGCGGAGTTGGCTGTTGGGAGAGGGAGCTAGAGTGGTGAGGGGCTGTCGCTGGACGAAGAGAGCGTGTCGCAGCGATGGGGGGGATTGAGAGATGATGAAGAGAGAGTGTGAGTGAGAGAGAGAGATGTTATAAGAGGCCGGTCGCACGAGTGGTCGGTGGATTGGTGGATGATGGGTGATGGGTGATGTCACTTCGGATCCGAAACCTCCCTTGTCTCTTGTCGATCAGTGCCATCGGAACCAAATACTCGGATCCGACAATCTCCACCGCTGAGCACAGCGATCCACCATACTCACTATCTGTGCCCAAGACCAGACACGTCGTGAACGCTGCCTGATCAGGTAGCCTCGGCCACCTATGGTCGTGCATATGTAACCTTGGTGAGTTCCGTTACCCTGTTCGGGCTGTTCATCGCCCTTTACTGGTTGCGGCGCGGTCGCGTGGTTGTGTCTTGGAAGGCAGCGGCTGCAAGCTTCCGAGACACTTGATAACAACCATTCCGCCATCTGAGACACCAAGCCGGTCTGCCGGATGCACTGACATTTCTGGACTTCTACAACGCCCAGCACCTGTCCCTCGCTGTACAACATGCCATCGTCGCTCTGTGTGCCGAAACGGACGGCGAGACCGGGTCCGCAGGGTAAACCACCCCAACCCACCTCGGTCACGGCTATACTGTCCCTGCCCATCCTCGGTATCTATAATCTCACCCCAGCAGGCCAGCAATGCCACTTCCCACCCTCCTTCCACCCCTCACTCCTTAACAGCGCACCATGACCAACACCTCTGCATCGTCGCCGACACTCGTCGTCGGGCCGGAGCCCATCCCCCGCGAGCAGCTTGCTGCGGTCTCTCACTCCGCGGCGGCGGGGACCGTCATCGAGAAGGTTCCGGTCGTGCAGCCATCCGAGCTCAAGCCCGGGGAGGCGCTAGTCAAGCTCCGCTACTCTGGCGTGTGCGGTAGTAGCTACCACCAGGCCTCTGACCACTGGGATGAAGGCAAGGGACGCGTCCCTCGGCCTCTCATCGCCGGCGACGAGGGGGTGGGCACAGTGGTCGCGATCAACGACCCAACCTCGCGCTTCCAGGTCGGCGACACAGGTACGCACCTAATACAACGACCCACTGACTGCCCAGTCGGGATCAAGTTTGTCGCGGCGACTTGTAACCAGTGCGCTCTCTGCCTTGCCGGTCTCGAGATGGTGTGCCCACAGGCCAAGTACACCGGACGGAGTATAAACGGAACCTTCCAGCAGTAGTATGTCCTTCCGCCTGGGAGGTCAGGGCTAACGGCAAGCTCGCTCGCATGGACATCTCAACTTACGCCCATTCCGGCAGACATGGACCTTGCCCACGCCGCTCCGATTCTCTGCGCCGGAGTGACAGTGTGGCGGGCGCTGAAGGATTCGACGGCCAAGGCAGGCGACTGGGTCGCAGTGGCGGGAGCGGGCGGCGGTCTGGGAAGCCTGGCCGTCCAGTACGCCAAGTACCTCAGCATGAGAGTCGTCGCCATCGACAGCCAGGCCAAAGCCAAGTTCTGCACCGATGAGCTCGAGGCAGACGCATTTGTCGACTATGCTGCCTCAGACTTTGTGCAGCAGATCAAGAAGATTGCCGACGGCGTTGGCGTGCAGGCGACAATCCTGTGCTCCAACGAGCCCACCTCGTACCTGTCGGCAACCGAGTACCTCCGCCCCACTGGCAGCGCCATGATTGTCGGCCTCCCGCCGACGGGCTCGCACGTCCCCGTCGACTGTCGCAACGCCGTGCTTGGCATGCACACCGTCCGCGGGTGCTTTGTGGGCACGCGCAGCGATGTCATCGACGCCTTGGATGTCGTCGCGCGTGGCAAGGTCGTTCCAAAGGTCGCAGTCAAGCCGTTCTCGGCGATCCAAGAGACATACGACAGCATGAGGGAGGGGACGCTGTGCGGCCGCGTAGTTGTGGACCGTGAGTACTTGTTGTCCTGTATTGCAGCGCTGACTGGGACAGTCTGGGAGTAGTCGCGGTTGATGACAATACTTCAGGGCCCCCGCAACTCGCACCCATCCCTCGACATCCCCCAGGCCAAAAGAACTATCGAGCTTGCGAGGTGCTCGCTGCAGGTCATGACGGGGGTCGAACCCGCAATCTCCTGATGTACTCTTCGTAGTCAGACGCGATGCCATTTCGCCACACGACCTCGATGAAGTTGCAGTCGTCAGCTCTTAACACACTCGGGGGCGCGACTTTCCATCTCTGCCCGCGAGCTGCCGCCCCTTGGACTGTCCCGGCAGCAGCAGCCTGTGGGGAGAACGAGAGCGGTACGGGCTGTCTCCGAACTGGACGGGTGAATCCTGGAGTGGGCGCACTCGCATGTGAAACGGGTGCAGAACTTACCATGGCCCAAGAGCGCGACTCGGCGATGCCGGTGAAGGTCAGGCGGAATGTTAATGACGATTAGGGAATCCGGTTCCGCATCATTATACTTATTAGCTTGCACGATCGCGAACGATCTAGGCGATGCTCTGAGCCGGAAATCCCCCGATGCAAGCATGCACAGATAGACTTGGAGGAAGGACCCGTGTCGAGCACCGCCGAGTGCAGTTGGCGATTGGCGAACGCGTTGAAAGCAGTGTACGGAACTGCGGTCGGAGTGATACGATGCCGAGAGCGGAGCGGAAAGACCGAGGTGTTGGGCCTGGCCCGGGGGAAATCCGATCGCACCGAGGACTGAGAAGGATGTTTGTGCTGTCTGACTGAGGCGTGAATTGGTCTAGTCTCGGAGCATCTGTTGCCAGGTCCAACTCGCTTCCGGCCGCTCCTGATCTCATCATCACTCTGGCACTGCCTCTGCACAATCTCTGATCAACCTCCGCGCCCCTCATAAATGCGCGCACTAAACTCGATCTCACCATTGTCTCTCAACCTCCACAGACTATCAACATGAACGAACTGGAGCGGACCCCTAGCCAAGACGAGCAAGACGCGTGCCCACCCTACACCGAGTTAGACGCGACGAACACCCCGCCGACCCCAGAGATTGTCGACCATGAGGCCCTGGGAATCGGTGAGAGACGGAGCCCACGTCGCGCTGACACCAGACTTTGCTGAAGTAGACGTCTCGGGGCCGGATGGGGACACGCGGGCACGCGTCGCCGACGACGGGACGATCGACATGTGGCTGACCCTCGACGGCGAGAAGCCTCTGCCCCCATTGCCCAAGCCGCTCCTGCCACCGCCTCGACGCCGGGTCCAGGCCCCGCCTGTCGATACTCCCAATTGCCCGCCGCTCAACATTGCCATCTTCGTTGTGGGATCGCGAGGTGAGCTGCGCCCCAACTAGTCTGACGCCAGGTGACGTACAGCCTTATCTGGCGCTCGCGATCCGGCTCATCCAGGCGAACGGACATCGCGTGCGTCTTGCAACGCACAGTGCATTCAAGGACTTGGTGCTGGGTGGCAACGAGCACCTGCGCAGCACCCCGCACGGCGACCTCTCTGGCCGCCTCGAGTTCTTCGACGTCGGCGGGGACCCCAAGGAGCTGATGGCGTTCATGGTAAAGAGTGTGTCCTTCAACCGCTGGGCTGACAACAGATCCGGGCCTCATGCCTGGCTTCGAGTCGCTCACGAACGGCGACATCTCCTCCAAGCGCCGCATGGTCGGTGTGATGCTCAACGGTTTTGCACGGTCTTGCTCTGAGCCGGACCAGCAGAGCGGTACACCCTTCGCCGCCGACTTGATCATCAGCAACCCGCCCTCGTTCGCGCACATCCACGTCGCGGAAGCACTGGGCCTGCCGCTCATCGTCTCTTTCAGTAAGGCTGGTTTTGACTCACGCTAACCCCAGCCATGCCGTGGACGCCGACGTCGCGGTTCCCCCACCCCCTCGTCAACGTGCAGCGCTCGAATGCGGGCGAGAGCGTTACCAACTATCTCAGCTACGCGTTGGCTGACACTTTGTGAGCTGCGAGCTGCCTTGCACCGCTAACGTCAGGATGTGGCAAGGCCTGGGTGACATTGTCAACCGCTTCCGCGCGAGCCTGGGAATTAGCCCGCTTTCGGCGCTCACAGGCCCAATGTCCGCCGAGCGCCTCCGGGTGCCGGCCATCTACGGGTGGAGCCCGAGCCTGCTCCCCAAGCCGGAGGAATGGCGGGATAACATAGGTGGGCCGCCCCGAGGCGCAGCTGACAGCAGACGTCGTCGGGTTCCTCACGATGCCCACGACGGTCTCGTACACGCCTGATGCAGCGCTGAGCAAGTTCCTCGCCGCTGGACCCCCGCCGATCTACATTGGCTTTGGCAGCATCGTGGTCAAAGACCCCGACGCTCTTACAAACACCATCCTCGAGGCAGTCAAGGCCACCGGCGTGCGGGCGCTGCTGAGCGCGGGATGGAGCGACCTGGGGGCACTGGACATTCCCGAGTCCGTGTTCCTCATCAAGGGCGACATCCCGCACGACTGGTTGTTTGCCGACGGGCGCGTGTGCGCCGTCTGCCACCATGGTGGAGCTGGTACGACGGCGGCAGGCCTCCGAGCAGGGCTGCCCACAATCATCGTGCCATTCTTCGGAGACCAGCCGTTCTGGGGCAGCGCAGTCGCTGCGGCGGGCGCCGGCCCTCGGCCCATCCCATACAAGAAGCTGAGTGCCGAGACCTTGGCCAACGGGATCGAGGTCGCGCTATCCGAGCCAGCACAGGCTGCGGCGGCCGCCATTGGGGACTCCATCCGCGCTGAAGACGGCACAGGGGCTGGCGTCGACAGCGTCCACCGCCTCCTCCCCCTCAAGGCAATGCGATGTGACGTCGACCCCAGCCGCGCTGCCCAGTGGTGGTGCAAGAAGCACTGGATGCGGCTGTCCAACCAAGCCGCTGGAGTTTTGGTCGCCAAGAAGTTGCTGAAGTGGGACGACCTGCAGCCGCTGCGTGTGATGGAATACGAGACGGGGCGAGTGTTCACAGAGCCGGTCACGGCCATGTCCGAGTCGTTGCTGTCTACGACTACGACGGGGTTGATCGGTTCGGCGCAGCTGCTGAGCAAGCGACCGGTGCGCTCCAACTTGGGGATGAGGCTGACTGTAGGACAAGGGGCTTACCAAGCTCACTTGGGGACTTGTCAAAGGAGGTAAGCATCCACATGGTGTATAAGCTGACGGCTGGCGGCGAGGTCACCAACTCGCTGTACCAGGGCCTCGACAACCTTCCGGCCATGATGGGCACGCGCGTGCGGCCACGCGCCCATGTCACCGGGTTCGGACAGGGGCTGTGGGAGGGGAGCAAGGGCCTGATGCACGGGCTGATGGACGGGGTCACCGGGCTCGTCACCGAGCCAATGGACGGCTACCAGCGCGGCGTAAGTGGTCTGCTGTGCCAACGCTGACAACAGGGTGCTGGTGGGGCCGTGGCCGGCTTCGGGCGTGGGTTAGGTAACCTCTACTTCCGGCCGCTGGCTGCTACGCTCGGCTTTGTGGTCCTCCCAACGCAAGGGGCGTACCGCAGCATCCGTGCGGCGATGAAGAAGGGCGGCCCGCTCATGCCGGCGCGACGCTCGGAGAGCGAGAGCGCTGCGGCGGCACTCTCTGCAGATGAGGCGGGGCGACTCGTCCTACGCTTCCGCGAGAGCACCGTGTCCGAGCGCACAAAGGTCCGCCGTGATGCCGAACGTCTTCGGCAAAAGGAGCTGGCGATCGCAAACACCCACGAGTACCTGACACCGGTGGAGGCGCGCGAGATGGCGGAACGCAACTGGTGGAAGCAGGCAATCCCGCCACCTCGGCCGGAGCGTGGCTCGCGCACCCCGACCTCCCCCATGGAGGGCTCCGCGCGAGGCGAAAAGGCCTCTCTGAAGAGCGATAGCCTTGAGGCGGATGGGCAAGTCAGCTTGCGGCCCTCCAGCCCTGCGCCCCCTCTGCCACCACGCAAGAAGATGTAGGAGAGCACCAGCGCTTGGCACAACCCATAGATGAGTGATCAGAGGCATGCAACGGTTCAACGGCATCACATAATGTTCGACGTACGGCGCGCGAAGACCGGATACGAATGCTAGTGCACATGATGGGGATCAGATGGAGTGGAAGAGCGTCCAGAGTAGAGCGTCCAGAGTGCTAGAGTCCTTGTACGGTACAGCTTGAGAGAGAGAGAGCGATTACGTGCGGCGCAGCGAAGGGCCACTAGTGCAGGCAGATGGGCTTGCCCTCCGAAAGGCCGATACAGGCATCTGTTGTTAGCCTGGATATGGCTCTTGGATCATACCGATGGCGACAAGCTTCAGCGCACCGTTGCAGCGACACTGCATGAATGGGTAGTTGAGCCACTCGCACTGGTTGCACGCGCTGTCGAAGTTGGAAGCGCCGGTGCCGGGGCCGCAGACAATCCCGTCGCGCGGGTCAAACGCGAGGCACGCGGCCAGATCGACGCGCAGATCCACGACGGTGCCGATACGAGCTCCGAGGACGCACTCAAGACCCACCGGGCCGCCGAGGAGGGTGCTGCCAAGCGAGCAGTGGGCGTCCAGATCGATGAGCCTGGAGTCAGCAAGCGTGCGACTGTACGCCTACGGAGGCGGCGCGCAGCCTTGCGGACCACACGGAGGCGGACAGCCATGGGGACCACAGGGAGGAGGCGGGCAGCCATGGGGGCCACACGGAGGCGGGCAGGGTCCTCCAGGAAGACACGAGGGGCGCGGCGTGCGGGGAGAACCTGTGGAGCGGCGGTGACGGGGCTGCAGGGGGGGCATGCGGCGCTTGAGGGCCTCGGCGTTCGAGCGGGGCGCGACGTTGGGTGGGGCGGCACTGTCGGGCCCAGAAGGCGGGGGCGGGAAAGAGAGCAGGTCGCGGTGGCGGTGCTTGCTGACGCGGCGGGTGAGGCCATTGTGGAGCTCGCGAGCAGTGTTGGAGCGAGGAGCGGCGCCCTCCCCAGACGAGGGGGTGGCGAGGGCGACGATGCCAAAGAGGCAGAGGAGGATGAAGACGAGGAGGCGCATGGCAGCGTCGAGTTTGGGGTAGAGACTGTGAGCGAGGACGAGGGTGGAGAGGAGAGGAGAGGAGAGGAGAAGTGAGAAAGAGCAAGGAAGGCTGGGGGGACGAAAAGGATGGGGGGGAGAGAAGGTCGTGGGTGTATTCGCGAGTGGATCAGTGGATCAGTGTGTCTCCCTCGACTGGTCTGGATAGCGAGTAGAGCAGCGCCCTTGCCATCGTCCATCATCGCCCATCAGCTCTGATCAGTGTCCCATATGGCCTCTTGATCGCTTGATCGCTTGACAAAGGGCGCAGCTCCGTGGATGGTGCAGTGAGGGGTCGCTGGCGGCTGCCGCACGCCTGGCTACTGGTGCACGCCAAGCCCGAGTGGCCGAGTACAAGCGGATGCACGCAGCGCCCAGCGCACGCAGCGCAGTTGCCCTGCGAGTGATGACTGTGATCGGCGACCAGCGAGATCAGCCCTCTTGCCCAAACTCACCGATAACAGCTGCAACCATCCCCCTTCGTTGCGGACAAGTGCAATGTCAGTACGCTCACTGCTCGCTGCCAGTACCGCGCGGGCCATCTCAGCCACCGGTGTTGCGGGACTCGTGCATTCCCAGCGGATCTAGGCAGTATGTTGAGGGGGGATGATGAACGCGCCGTCGTCTCACTTGTCCTTGCCGCCCTTCCCGCCCTTGTCGTCGCCCTTGTCCTTCTTGCCCTGCTTCTCGTCACCGCCGCTGTCCTTGTCATCGTCATCCTCGTCGTCGTCTTCGTCGTCACTGGTGCCCTCTTCTTTGCCCTCGCACACCTCGATCTCGTCGTCCGGCTTGCGGCGAGCAAAGACATGGAAGTGGCCGAACCCGGGGATGCTCTGCAGAGGTGCTGGGTTGACAAACTGGCGTCAGCAGCTTCAGGCTCGAGTAGACTCACCCAGATGCACTCCCACCCGCGGGGGTCCCACAGCCCGGCGACCATCTTGCCAACCTCGTGTCCACCCTTGACCTCGTGCTCGACGCCCGCCCACTTCTTCAGCTCGGGCCCGCCGACCTCGACGTCCTTCTTGTACGCGCCCTTGACGGGCGTGATTCCAGTAAAGCCCTGCAGGCCGTGCTCGCAGATCTTCTCGTACTCCTTCTTGTCGTAGTCGACGAGGGAGGGGTGGACGATAGGGATCTGATCGTCAGCCGCGGCAGGCAACCGGACGGCAAACACTCACCCTCGACCACACGCAGTAGTGCTTGATACCAACTGGGATCGAGTACGGCCAGTCGTTGAAGATGACGGTGTACCGCGACCTGTCGAGCTCGCCACCCTCCCAGCACAGGAAGGCGTCGTGGTCGGGATGCTCCTCGTCGTCCTTGTCGAGCTTGAGACGGTCCTGGATCGCATCCAGGTCGACGTACGCAGCCGAGTTGGGTGTCTCGTCGTCCGACACGGTGTTCTCGTCCTCTGTTTCCTCGCTCGACTCGTGCTCGTCATCCTCCTCAGCCTGGCCCTTCTTCTTGGCCTTGCGAGTGTACTGCCGCGCCAGCTTGCGGTTCCGCTTGGCCCATGGCAGACGCGCGTTCGTCATGTACTTGTCTGCCCATCAGCAACAGCACACCACGCAGCGAGCTCACCAATTCCGCCATACTCCTTCTTGATGTCTTTGCTCCAGGCCTTGTAGCGCTTCTCGATCGCCTTGTTGCGCGAGAAGCCGTCGCTCCCACTTTTCTTGATGATGTCTTTGAGCTCACCCCACGTGAAGAGGACCGTCGAGTCGTCGAGCTCGTCCTCGGTAGGTAGGCCCTCTTTGACGTACTCTGGTGCGGGGAACGCCTCGGGCGCGAGATGCTTGTGCTCTTCAGACATGTCGATGACTGTTGATCAGTTTAGTCCGATGACTTGATCAGTTTAGTCGGAAGATTGCTCGACGCTCGAGATGAGTTTATCGCATCCGCAGTGTATCCGCAGGCTTGCTCTGTGCCAATCATACTGCCAAGGCGGTGCACGCGACAGGACTGGGTGATGTCAGGTCGTCAGGTTGTCCGACCGCCGATGGACTAGTGGAGTGGAGTTGCTAACGAGGAGCAAGGAGCGGGGAAAGAAACAGGGAGCTTTTGACGTCAGCCAAGCCCACCGGCGAACTGGTCTGGACCAACTCCTCCACCAGCTGGTCGCCGTCGTGGGGGGTGGATCTCGTCAGCCTTGTCAACCTCGAGGGACGATGGGGTGATTTTGACACCTCATTATGCTTGCCACGAGGTGAGGGAGTGAGGCAACAAGGAATGCGGCGGCGACAACCGCATCGCGCATCGGGCACTACCCTCCCCGAATCGAGCACTAGCCCACCGGGCAACCAGCTGCAGCTGACCCCATCGGCCTCCGACCACGCGATCGAGCATCTCGCAATCCAAAACTCCTGCGCCCCACGTATACAGTACCACGTACCGCATGGTTTCGATCGTGCCCTCCTATAGCTCTCCGGCTCCCCGCCGGGCCGATCCATTAGCCGCACGGAAAGTGCTGCGAGTGAGACATTGTGACCAAGAGAGCTTCACCGAGCAGCGCGTGATGCTCTTCGAATAGCACCATGCAGGTGCCGGCGGAAGTGCACACGTAGGTTATGTCGTCTGAGCGGTCTATTTGGTCCATATCAGGAGCCAGAAGTGTTGCGTGGATGTGGGAGTTTGTCAGCACGATGACCCCATGCTCGGAAGTCGG
>JAMALN010000510.1:0-27332 GCA_023630115.1 Cutaneotrichosporon sp. PK4640 | reverse complement strand
TCCTCCTTCTTGACGTTCAGGATCATGTGCGCCTCCTCGAGCGACATGCCGAGGTCCTGCGTCACCGCCTTGGAGCCACCACCAGACCCGGACGGCCCAGCGTCGGGCGCCTCTGGCTTATGCCTTGCGTCTGCGGTTAGCGGCTGCTCAATCAAAGGTGAAATGGTGGAGCGCGAGGTTTGGGGGAGCAGACTGCAGAGAGGTCCGTCGGCGACATCGCAATGCTCGCCTTTCGATCGAGAGAGGGATCGGCGTTGACGAGACGGGCGAGGTTGTGGCGCCCGCAAACACCGGGGGTGTGTCCATCCCAGCTCCCCCGCCCTCCCACCGCCCCGCTCTCCATGTCCGCGGCACGCTTGTCGCTTGCTCCGTGTTCTCCCAACCTCGGCAACATCTCTGCCGAAGTCCATCACACAACCTCCACCATGCCACCAGCGACTCACTCGCCATGGCCTGGCGGCCCGCCGCAGCGAAGGCCTTGCCAGTAATGCGGATGCTGTCGACGACGAGCTGCGCGATCGCTCGGGGCGCGGACTGGTGTTAGCCGTCTCTCAGAGGCTGGAGCAGACTCCGGGGTGGGGCCCGGACGTACCATTTTGGGCTAGATCAAGGAACGGGGGAGGGGGAAAGGGGGCGCGGAGGGGGCGAGGTCGCGGGGTATGCCTTCGGCGTGCGGGGGTGCCGTTGTTGTCGTCGGCGTCGACGGAGATGGAGTGCTGGGTGTCGGAGAAGTGACTTTTGAGATTTGGGCGGCAAATGCAAAGGATCGGAACATCCAGCCACGCACGGAGTTTTCGGAGATTTACCCGGGGCTCCACACTTGTCACGTGGCCATAGCGTGGATCCTCCACTCGATGTTTGGTTCCGGAGATGACTGGACCAGGGGGCAGGGGGAAGGGCGAGTGCGCGACTGACAATGACCTGCTCGCCATCACAGTCACTGTCAACAACATCTCCACCCCTCAATATCTCCCTGTCCACTCTCATGGTCGGCACCGACATGTTCGCCCGCCCTGCGTGGCACGACGACGTGTTTGCCCACCTCGACCGCATCGACACCGACCCCGCGTTCGATGATGACCCAGAGGACGTCAAGGAGTACGACGATTGGGTGCGTGCTGAGGTTGAGCGCAAGCTCGGACTGAGGCAGCTCTCGTCCTCTACAGACATCCCTGTAGACGCGCCGCAGCTGGTCTCGGCAACGTCGCGCTCCTCTCCACCCCCTCCGAGACTCAGCTCTCCCATTGCATCCAGAATCACTCGCAGCACCGGGGTCGGCACGACCCAGCTGTCAACGCGACACACGATTGCGACCCCTGCGCGCATTAGTACCGCGCCCACCGTCGAGACGCCCACACTCACTGCTCCCCTTCCCGCGCCCCCTACAGCTCGGGCAAGACTCCTCGATACGCCCATCAGCATCGCGACGCCGCAGACACCGGACGCGACACACCCCAGCGCCATCGCGCGTGGACGTCGTGACGACCCCGCCACGCCCGTCCCGCTTGGCACAGCGGAGCTCGCCAAGCTGAAGAAGAGGGAAGGGTTCCAAAAGCTCACGAAGCATATCGCCAGCATCGTACCGCCCCCCGCCGACCAGCAACCCGCGCCTGGAGCACGTGGACGTACCCGAGGCCGCGGCCGTGGCCGTGGCCGTGGCCGCCTCGGCATGACAGGTCGCGTCAATATTGGTGGCAATGCCCTTGCCGGTACGCGAATCTGCCTGGCCCCGAGCGGCCCGTGCAAGCCGCGCGCCGAAATCGTGAGCTGCGTGTTGTGTGTGCAGCTAACCACCAGGTCGTTGACCTGGGCGGGGAAGTCGTAGTTCACCCCGACACGGCTATCACTCACGTCATCGAGGACTCGGGCGCCTCTGCAGCCATGCTTGCGCGCCGTCTCGGCCTCCAATCCCTCTCCGACTTGCCCGTCGGCACACACATCGTCAAGTGGGACTGGGTGTGGCAGTGCAAGCTTGAGGTAAGCTGCAGTCACATGGAAAGCTGACAATAGGCCAAGCTCGTCCCGGTTGACAAATATCTCACCTTCCCCAAGACGACTCTGACGGCTGGCCCGTCACGCTTCGCTGATATCACGCAGCAGATGCGCACCGGGTCTCGCGCCATCCGCCGGTGAGCTAAGAGGTCTATGGTGAAGCTGACACCAGGCGGCGCTCACACACACCCTCCGACTCCGAGACCGAGTCGGACCGCCCGCGGCGGAAGACAGCGGCACAGCTTCGTGTCGCGGGGTTCGAGCCTGGCGGTGTGCCCCCACGCTCGATGCCGGCGCTCCCCATGTCCCGCGGCGCTCCATCACATGCGATAACCTCACGTGCAGCCTCGCGCGCATCGTCTCGCCCTACCTCCAGCAACAAACCCTCCAGCAACCACCCTTCTAGCGCCCACCCGTCCAGCGACGCCGATCGTATTGCGACACGCCACTCCCCGTCCTCGGGGCCCGGGTGGGTCGAACCGGTCGCCGGCGAACAAGACGCGCTCGACATCCTCATCGTCGGCATCAAAGACGGCAGCATCTCGACGGAGGACGTTGACTCGGAGGAGGAGGAAGAGGTGAGCTACAGAGCATGCAGTAGCTGACAGCAGCCGGGCAACCCCTCGCGCCGCGCCGACTTCTACAAGTGCGGGCAGAAACATGAAGGCGAGCCCAAGAAAGGCCCAAATGAGTGGCTTGCCGTTCAATTTGACAAGCTCCATCACGTCTATGAGGGGCAGCAAGGCAAGAACGACTTTGCGATCCGTGGATACCAGAAAGGTGAGTGACTGAGCATGGCCAATGTCCATCATCGTGCCCTTCCGAGACTCAGGGCCTCTCCTTACCCGCAGCTGCTGGCATCCTTCGCCGCACCGAGTTCCCCATCACTAGTGGGGCGCAGGCCCGCAAGATCAAGGGGATTGGCGGGGGCTTGGCGGACAGGGTGAGTACCAAGCCACAGAGCGGCCTGTTGGCCTGAGCTGACACCAGATTGACGAGTTTCTCCAAGGCCGCCAGGGACGCGCGTACTACGAGGACACGGTCGAAGCGCGCGCCATCGCGACGTTCAAGGACGTGTACGGGGTGGGCAAGAACTTCGCTGCCGAGCTGTACCGCAAGGGTGCCCGCTCGATCGACGACCTGAGGACGAAGGAGTACGGCCTGACGGCAGGCCAGCGGGTAAGCGTTTCACTGAGGCGGTCGATGACATGGCTAACGCTAGCTTGGCGTCGAACTCTACGACGACCTGATCTCGCGCATCCCGCGTGACGAGTGTCGTCAGTTGTTCGAGTTAATCCGCGACGCGGCGCTCGCGATCGACGGCAAGCTCTGGGTCGAGATCATGGGCAGCTACCGCCGCGGTGCCGCCAACTCGGGCGACGTCGACATTCTAATCACGCGCGACCCGTCCGACAGCATAACCCACGTCGGCGTCCTGAAGCGTTTAGTGGAGACACTGCGCAGGAGCGGTGTGATCACCCACGATGTAAGCCCTCTCAGCCTCCGCTTAGCTTACGATAGCTCTCCAAGCCGCATGACTACTTCGCCCTCGAGGCCAAGTGGATGGGCGTTGGGCGCGTGCCAGGCGGCAAGTACCGCCGCATCGACATCCTCACCATCCCGTTCGAGAACTGGGGGGCAGCGCTCCTCTACTTCACTGGCAACGAGGTGGTGAGGTGCCCTGTCTCGGCGTGTAGCTGACGACAGTTTAACCGCTCTCTCCGCCTTTATGCACGCAAGCAGGGCTACTCGCTCAACCAGCGCGGCCTATTCCGCGGCGTCATCCGAGACCGCAAGGGCAACAAGACGACAGAGGGTGAGTGCGACTTGGTAACGGGATTAGAAGGTGGCCGCGGAGGCAGCAACCTTTGCACCCGAACAATGCTGACGCCAGGGGAGATGGTCGCGTCCCGCACCGAGGAGGAGATTTTCGACGTTCTTGGCATCCGCTGGCGCCCTCCCCACCAGCGCCGCCCTTGATCGCTGTTGGCATGGCGCTGCAACCGCCACAACTGCATGCCACATCCACTCTGCCACCACCAGGCACCCCTGAATTCGATTCCTCAATACCCGCACCACTATGTGTAGCCCCCATTAGCACAACCACACTGTACAGTGCGCACCTGTAGCATACGTCACTTGTTGAATGCATATACTGTGGATATCCCAAGGCAGGTGGTGGCAAACGTCCCAGGATCCCGCCGTCTCTCAGGGGTTGGGAGTCGAAGGGTCAGGCGTCGGAGGATATGTGGCCTCAACCCCTGAGGCCTGTGGCACTGAGAGTGCAAACCACCGCTGGGACACTCTTTGTTGTCAGCAATTACTGCCTTCCAGTACAAGCGCAGAAAACACTAGCAAACTCACAGAAAAATGCGTGGCCAAGTCTAGATACCAAGGGACCAGTCCAATGCTAAAAACCAGGGTGGCGAATGGTCCGATCACGTGCCAAACCAAACCAGCGCAAAAAGGAGGGCCCGTGGCCCTCCCACCTGTCTCTTACGGCTCGTATCGAACTCACGTTGCCGTCGGATTTTAATGGCACAGGTTAGGATCCCATCCCTAACCCCTTCTCCAACCGATATTGTTTTTTGGGCGAAAGCTATGGTCGTCCGCCGTACATGAACCCATCCACCCCACCCATCCGCCACCCACCCATCGGGCTCGTCTCACCAGACCAAGCGTGGGCATGATTCCTACCCACTAGGCATCTAGCGTGCATTCGGCATTTTTAGACTCGGCGTGCAAGTCTGCTGAAGCTGTTGTGCACAACTCTTTGCCCGCAGCACACCGTGAGCTGGCATCGTCCACACGCACAGACGACCTCTGAGAGAAATCCGGGTTCCGCGCTCCGTCGATGGCGATGATTAAGCTGACTGTTGGGGCGAGGCTGTACATATCTGTTCTAAGGTCCAGACGCTCCAGCCTCTACTCGCAGCAAACAGTCCCACCGAACCGCAGAACCAGCAACTGCGCCCGGTTGATTTACTGCCAGCTCACCTGAAGCATCTTGTCGTCATGCTATAAACCGTCTGCGTTCTGAACCGCTCTTGCCTTACACCCAACCGCAGCCACTGTGCACAGAGTCAGTCTGGGTCAGGGATGTAACTGACCCTTGGACCCTTAAGGGTCTACGCATAACAACTGTGGCGGCCGCCGTGGCAGCATTTGGACAGCAGATGCTGAGCAAGGAGGTGTTTGGGTGAGTAGGGTAGGTGGGTGGGTGCAATGCGGGGTGCACGTGATGATGGTGCACGTGATGATGGGGTTGTTGGTACAGGGGACAAATGCCACGTTGCACGTGTGGCCGTGTGGCCGTGTGGCGGCTAAGTCCAACTGGCGGGTCAAGCAAATAAAAAACGAAAAGTGTCAGCCACCGCAAAAACCCAAAAACCTTCCTCCACGGCTCGCAGTTCGCACTCCTCGTGGTTCGAACGTACGTAGCCGTCGGATTTTATAAGCCATAGATTAGGAGCCGATCCCTAACCCTTGGACTAACCGATATTGTTTTTGTCTTGGCGAGAGCATTGCGAAACGGCGGTATATAAACCCATCCACCGTACAGTGCCCACCGTACCAGCACGGTGTTTACCACCACCGTACCACCCACCACCGTACGTCCCTCTCACCCTACGTACATCCCCCACCGTACCACCCCAATCCACCATCCCCACCCAACCATGTCACCATCATCCACTGGGCGTGAGGGGCTACCGCGCCAACCTGCAGTTAATCCCGCCTCCATTATTTAAGACACCCCAGGCTCGGATGCTACTGCCTTTACGGCCGGCGGTGAGGTGCTGCATAGACTGAAGAGTGGCGACGACCGCGGGATGGAAAGGCGAGCCACCGCTCTGTGCATCTGCCAAGCTACAGGGGCCATACACCAGTCCCAACATATTTTGATGCAGCCGCACACAGCCTCACACGCGATCGTGCGAGTTGAGGGGCAGCTGTTCCGCCGCACAAGCGAGTGGCGAAGTGGGTGGCGGGGGTGAGCCATTGAGGGTGGGTGCGATTTAGGGTCCGGCGGACCCTTAAGGGTCCACCCACCGAGTGGCACCTCCACGCCACGCGGGTTAACAGCGCGACGACTCATGGCCCACGGGGTCAACATGGGCATGGAGGGCTCCGTGATGGAAGCAAAATCGGTCAGCATACTCCACTGAACTCCGCTACCACAGTAATGAAAAAGCGTCGCATAGCATACAAAGCAGTGTGGAGTGTGGTAGGGCCACAGGCGCCCCGTACAAGATGGAATGGCAAGTGGAATGGTAAAGCTGCGGCCCCCCACCCCACCTGGGGCGGAGCTGGGGCGGAGCGCAGCCTTAAGGGTCCCAGGTGGGAGGTTGTTGAGCGCCGTTGCTGTCAGTCTCGCGCTTTGACTGACGGTCGACTACTGTACTAGCGTCTCGCGACGGGAGCAGGTGGGGGGACCACGACCCAGGAGTCGAGGTCCTTCTCCGACTCTGTAAGACAGCCGGAGCTGTCCTTAGAGTCGGAAATGTATGTGGATGGAAGGGAGGGCGGTGGGGACCGCCACCGGGGCTGCAAGTTGTGGACGCGTGGCACGTCCAGGGCCGCTCCGAGCTGTCTCAGTATGCGGTCGATGTGATCGATTGCCTTGGCGGCGCTCGGGCGCTTCTCGGGGCTGGGGTAGCACAGGTCCTCCAGGAGCCACCGGATATCGTCCCCCACCATGCCCTTGAACATGGGATAGCGGGCGGGATCGAAGTCGTCGTCGTCGAAGCTCTCCCTAGCCCTCTCGTAGCATGCCCGGCGGTGCTCCTCCGGCTGAACCTCGCGGGACACCTTGAACGCCTCGCGTCCAGTGAGAAGGCGGTACAGCACGGTCCCGACGGAGAACATGTCGGCCTTGGAGGTGTACGACTTGCCCGTGTGGTGGCTCTCGTACACCTCCGGCGCCATGTGTCCGTGAGTGCCCGCAAGCTCACAGCAGTCATTGGCCCGAGCGGCAAAGCCAAAGTCGCCTATGGCCACCGTCGCGTCCTCTAAGGCACCGTCGCTGTCATAAGCGTTTGGGCCCTCCATGATGAGGATGTTCGCTGGCTTGACATCGCGGTGCACCCACCCCTCATCATGGAGAATCTTGAGGGCCACAAGAACTCTGCGGGTGATCCGCAGAGCGCCAGCCACAGACACCATGTGAGCCGCCCTTCCCCGATCGTGCAGCACAAAGCGGTCAACTGAGACCCCCTCAGGGTGCCGCACGAGCTGGGTCTTCAAAAGGAAGTCCAAGTCGCCACCCTCCGCCACGGGGAACACCAGATAACAACTGCTGTCAGCGTCGCTCCCCTTCTCGCGGGCGGATCCACTCACCTGTTATCGCGCATGCCCCACGTCTGGGCCCCAAGGAGGCCATGAGCAGGCGTCTCCCGCAGCTGCAGCATGGCAGATGCTTGGGCTTCCGAAATGAACGTTTGGCGCCGACGTCCCTTTACACTGTCGATGCGTCTGGCGTTAGAAAAGCCGGTGCAGACATGTGACTCACTTGAGCGCTTTCTTCTCCCACTTGCCCGTGGTGCCGTCGAGGAGTTCGACCAGATCAACGCGGCCAAACGCACCGACGCCGAGCTGCTTCACGTACCGCACCGTGAGCTCCATGGGCTTGAGATCGCCCGTGTGCAGGAGGAGGAGTTGCCCAGCGGCCCACGCCGGGTGCTCTCGGGCGTATCTTGATGTGTAGCCGACCTTATCGTTAGCGTCGGTCGCGGCCTCAGAAGTGGGTCTCGAGCTACTCACCGAACCGAAAGAGGCCGTGGAGGACAAGGAGCTGTCGCTGGTCATGGCTCTGGGGATGTGACAGGCCAACTGGTGTGTAGTCTGGGGGGAGTTGGAGAGTGATGGAGAAAAATGAAGGACGAGTGGTTGGTGTGAGGATAAAACATTTGGTTGTTGAACACAAATTGTCAGGTGGCTGAATACAGCTGTAACCCCTGCGCGCTAGCCAAAGAGAGCTGAGGCAGCTCCCGTGGATTCAGCCCCAACAGGCGAAAACGGCCCTGGCGGATGTCAGGCTACAGGCAATTGAGATCCCTAGAAAGTGTACATGCGATTTTGGAACTGATACATGAGTAATCACTGTCACCCAGACTTAGCGAGCGAGTCTAGTCGAGCCCCGTAGCCCGACACAGCACACAGGAAAGAAGCATTGTACATACTATACATTGGCGACGTATTTCAAGATGGGACATACAAGGGCTAGGAAGCAATGAGAATATCCACGGTGGGGTGGAGTGACGCCGGCCGGGGGAAGATGAAGGGGGCCTCGACGTTCACGGGTGGTGCGGCCTCAGTGGAGGGGGGGAATGGGTGGGCCTCCAGGAGGCTAAGAACCCTATCAATGGCCTTGATGGCACCCGCGGCGTGGCAACGCCGGAATGGGAAAGCGTTTCCCAGCTCCTTCTGGATCAGGTGGCGCAACGGTTGTCCGTAGTGACCCTGGAACACCCGGAAGGCAAAGTGCACGTCCTGGAAGCCATCTTCGTTGTAGTCCCGGCGCTTTTCAGCATCGAGATCCGAGAATGGCCGGGCCCCCGTGAGGAGCTCCCAAAGGATCACCGCGACGGCGAACACGTCCACCTTCTGGGTATAAGGCTCCCGTGGCGACATGCTGCACGCTCGGAACATCTCGGGCGCAATGTATCCGTAGGTTCCCCATCCGTCGTAGAACTCTCCACGGGCGTTCCCGCGCAACGCGAGGCCAAAGTCGGCAATCTGGATCGGCGATTCGTCCGGCTGGCCTGGTGCGCCGCACAGAATGTTGTCGGGCTTGAGATCGCGATGAACGAACCCATCGCGGTGCATGTCGAGAAGAGCGACGTAAATGTCGCGGGCGATCTTGAGGGCAGTCACGGGGTCGAGACCCTGTGGATTCTTGCGCCAGACGTCGGTGAGGATCCCGCCGGAAACGTACGGGTACAGAATGTACCCACTGCAGCTGTCAGCATTCATGTCACCTGAGTGCGAAATACGGAAACTCACGTCGTCCCGGCCTCGCCCCACTGCAAGGCGCTGCAAAGGCCCCACTTTGTGAACCGCGAGCCTCCGAAACAGGCACCGGCGGCGATCTCGTTCTTGTACGTGACGCAGGTGGCGTCCGGGTCGCTGCTCTTGATGCACCTAGAGTTAGCCCAATTCTTCCCGAAATTTGCCACCCATGGACTCACTTGAGGGCGCAGAGCTCCCAGCGGCAACTGCTCTCGTTCCAGAAGTCGACCTTGTGGACCGTACCGAAGCTACCCTGGCCAAGCTGGTCGAGGTAGCGGAGGCTCCAAGTGACCTCCTCCACCTCGCCGTTCGAGGTGTTGCGCGTGAGGTGGAGGTCGTGCTCGTAGGGGAAGTCGGCCGGGTGGGGCACGTCCGTCGACTGGACGGGAGGTTGAGTGGCGGCCGTCGCGATGACAGGCGGAGGGCCGTAAGGGCAGGTCTTGGGGGCCTGAGTCTGGGCGGCAGGCTGCGAGTCAGCTACATGACCGACGGGCGAGTTCTGGATGCGTACCGAGTGGTGAGGCTTGCTGGGGAGCGTGGCCATGCCCTTGGAGGGGGTGGCGACAAGGGTGGAGAGAGTGGTGTTGTTGGTCATCTCGTAGTATCAAGCTAGGTAGTGGTTTGGAGAGTGAGGGTACAGGATACTAGTGTGGATGAAGATGAAGAGAAGATGAAAGACCGAAAGACTGCAGCGAGCACTTTATAGTTTCCATCAGGCCAGTGTTGGCACAGATGTTTTGATTTACGATTGAATGGTTGACGTCAACGCCAACGGGGTAGTCTCAAGTGGCGGTCGACATCATTGCCTGTGACTCGATTCCGTTTCCGGCCTTCCGGTGCCGTCCTGTGACTCGATTCGGTTGCCGGTGCCAAACCAAAAAAACCCATGGATTTTGACAGGTCAGGACAATCGGCACCATCGGTAGTGGGAGCATTTCAGGCAGAGTGGCGGGTCTAGAGTCGAGCCGGCCGGTCGCCGAATGACCTTCATGGAACGCGTCATGGGTGGTTAGTGCGAACCGGTGCAGAAAGTCTCGGCTAAAGATACATGAAAATCGTAAATCTATATGGGGGCCGCAGGGCCGAGAAGATGACATTGGCAGCAGCGTCCAAAGCACGGTGTCGGTCTACTCCGCCTCAAACGTGGTGCTGTACGCCGCCTGTGGAGTGATGCCATCGGCCTCGAGAACCTCGAGGAGCGTCTCGATGACGTCAAGCGCTGACTGGATCGATGGGCGCTTGGCAGGATCAACACTTCCCAACGTCGTGATGAGGGAAACCAGCCCAGGGGGGAAGGGGAAGTGGGATGGGATGAAGTGCTCCGCCGTGAAGCCTCTAATGCTGGCATCCCTCTCCGCCTCCCTGCGCTCCAGCTTGTTGGTAATGTCATCGTCCCGGAAAGGACGCTTGCCAGTCAAAAGCTGGTACAGGACCACCGCGACGGAGAAGAGGTCACACTCTGGGCCATAAAGTGCGCCAGCACCTGCACTGTTTGTGACCTCTGGGGCAGTATAGCCGGGTGTGCCTGAGGTGTTCTTCAGAGCATCTCTCCGTCCTGCAATGCCGAAGTCGCCAAGAGCGACCGTAAGCTTAGAGACGCCAAGAGTGAGTGGCGGCTCGTGGGACTCGTCTCCCGAGTCGCTGGGCTTCTCGAGGTACTCCTCGAGTGAGGTGATAAGAATATTGTCGGGCTTGATGTCGCGATGCGCCCAGCCGGCGGCATGGAAGGGCTGGAGCGCCTCGAGGATTTGCTTGACCACCTGGAGGGCGAGAACAGGTCCAAGTTGTTGGCCGCGGACGCGATTGAGCAGGGCCTGGAGCGAACCGTGCTTTGCCAGGGGATAGAAGAGGTAGCCATTCAATTTGCCCCGGATACCCCAGGCGGACGCCCCAAGCAGGCCAGTGGCATTGGTTTCGCGGATCCACTCGGACACCTCAATCTCGCGCTCAAAGGAGCTTTCGAGTCGTGGAGTACCATCCTTCTGGGGGCGCGGCCAAATCACCTTCAAGGCAAACTCATGCCACTCGCCACTCGCATTCAGGCGCTCGACATGGTCCACCTTGCCAAATGCCCCAGAACCGAGGAGGGAGTGGTAGCGGACTTGATGGGTGGTGAAGAACCCCTCCTCATGGGGTTCAAGCTCGAGCCGGAGGCCCTTCTCCCAGAAAAGCGGCTTCTTGTGCTTGTAGTAGGGCTCGTCCTTGCTTGGGGCGTCGTCCATCCAGTCGTTCATGCTGGTGATCTGGGCGGGCTCGGGCTCCACGTGCGATGCCGAGGAGCGGCACCAGTAGTGGTTGTTCGGAATGTCCTGCTCGTCGTCGGCGTCGTCGTCGTAGGCCTCGTCGTCGTAGGCGTCGTAGGCTCCGAACTGGGAGCTCTGGCCCGTCGGTTCGGCGGAGGAGTTGAAGTGTGTCATCGAATCGCCACTGCTGGGAGTTGGGTCGTCGCTTGCGTCGGTGCTGGGATCCGATGCGCCCGTCCATCCGTCGTCCACAGAATCCGGCGCAGCGGAAATGGAGGGGTCGGTGGAGAGCTCGTTGTCGTTGAACAGGTCGATTAGCTTGGCGTCGATGAGACGCTCAAGGGCTGTAGAGATGGTTGCGACAAGGGACATGGTGGACAAGTGGTTGAGAGTGAGGATAGGAGACGGGGGAGAACAGGTGGCGAAAGACGAGTGTGTGGGATGAAGAACGAGGTTGCGTGGCGGGGACGGGTTTTATGAGGAATCACAGCGGCGTGGTTGACTCGCTCCCCCGCTCCAGTGGCGGTGTCGCTAGTGCGCGGCGTCCGAGTCATTGGAAGTGGCGAGCCGACAGGATTCATTTCGTGTGTTTGAATACGCAGTGAATAGCCCAGGCACTTCGCGCCGAATTAGATGGTAATTAATCAGCCACCGTCAAGCAATGAGACAGTTTGCCACACTCCAGTCAGCGCACATCGAGGGTGGCGAATGCAACGCTCTATGACCGTGGCTGGGTGCGCAGCCTGCCTCTATGTGATAACGCAAGCGCTAGTGATACATGTTCTATGGTACAGAGAGCTCTATAGGACGTACACCTCTGGTCGGTCAGTGCGCAGCTCCTCGCCTCGCGCGACCTTGGACTGGTTTTGGCGGTTGCTCCAGCGGTACTGCGCGTGCTGGAACACGGCGACGCCCGTGCCAAATGCAACGAGTCCCACGCCAACCCTGAACCCAATGGGGTAAGTCGGGGCGTCGTTGGCGCGCAGCAGCTGCGAGCCGCACAGCGCGCCGACGTTGCTCGCCATCGCGAACATGGCCATGGCGATGGCGCGGTGCTGCGGTGTGCGCTGGTTCAGACTGAGCCAGGTCGCGTTCAGGGGGTGCCACGTGAGGGCAAAGCCCGTGGTAAGCGCCATTGTGGCGTACTTGCCCCACTTGTTGGGCGTGCGCGACATGGACTGGAAGGCTATCCACATGATCAGCGAGCACGAGGTGAGGGCGATCACGAGGGGGCCCTTGTTGCGCATGCGGTCCGAGAGGAGGCCGGAGGACGCCATGACGCACACGGCGATCCAGCCGCCGACCGAGGAGAGGGCGTTGGCGCGGATCGTGTCGAACCCGAAGCCCTTGATGAGGAGGGGCGCGTACTGCGTCATCGCCGAGGACGCGGTGACACACGCGACGATGTGCAGGATGTGCGGGTAGTTGCGCCAGTTGGTGAGGGTGTTCACGATCTCGTCGCGGGTGAGCGGGGTGCGCGGGCCGGCCTTGCGCGGGTCGTCGAGGATGACGCGCGCGTAGATGATCTCGCGCTCGCGCAGCGTGAAGGGCGAGAGGCGCTTGCCGACCAGCGGGAAGGGGTTCTGCGGGCTGTCGGGGAGGAAGAGGAGGAAGACGGCGGCGCAGAAGATGGCGACGCAGCCCTCGATGAGGAAGAGGTTCTGCCAGGGGCGGAGGTGGTTCTCGATGCGCAGGATGCCGGCGGCCATGAGCCCGCCGATGCCGATCACGATCACGTTGCCGAGGTAGAAGAAGGACGTGCGCGAGCCGAGCTCGGTGCGCTTGTAGAATGTCGAGAGGGTGTACAGCGCGCCGGGGATGTATCCGCACTCGACGATGCCGAGGACGATGCGCGTGGCGAGGAACGAGCCGTAGCTGTGCATGAACATCTGCAGGGTTGCCACGAGCCCGAAGGAGAACACCTGGAAGGTGAGCCAGCGCTGCGGGCCCAGCTTCTGGATGAGCATCTGGGACGGGATTCTGCCGTCAGCGAGGTTTCGACCGGACGCACTCGAAGAGGATGATGCCGAGGTACAGCAGGCCCTGGCCCGTGTTGTACTGGTTCTGCGTGATGTGCACGTCCTTGAAGAGCGTGGAGGAGACGGCGTTGGCGATGTTGTTCCGCTCCAGCTGGAAGGACACGAAGCCGAAGAAGAGGAGAAGCAGCACGACGAGGTCCAGCTTGCGGACAACCCTGCGCTCCTCCGCGTCCGTCCAGTCCCGTGTGAGCTTGTCCGTCAAGGACTCGCTGTGAACCGAGGTCTTGGAGATGTCGCTCAGCCCCCCTGCACCTTCGAGGTCCTTCTCGTGAGCGAGGTCATCTGCCGTCAGCCATGGGAGGTGGGTGCTGGTGCAGAGCGACAGGGCGGACGTACATTGAAGAGGGCTCGCCGTGGTGGCTGCTGTCGTCGCCATGGCGTGGGAGGGGGTAGTGGGCGCTGGGGTGTGAGAGATGGGGGAGAGGTTCGGAGGGGGGAGGAGGGGACGGGGCGTTGGTCGAGGACACTTTCACTCCGTCTCGAGCTCGCTCCTCGGTGGCCGAGATACGCCTGCCGCAAGATGACGCGCCGAGGTGTTGCAGCCGCGCGGCAGCTCACGCTATCTGCAATGAACCTCCTGAAGTGTGGACAGCGAGGCGCGGCGTGAGTCGCGTTGAGTGTGGAGCGCGTGAATGAATCCGAATAGGGAGATGATGAGAAAAGGCGAGTCAGTGTGCTCGTTGGAGAGCGTTGCGGCGTGGGGTAGCGCTCGGCGGTCACCGAGACCGAGAGAGCGCTCAGCATCGAGAATAGCGGAGTGGGTGTTGCAGATGGTTTGAAATCTAGTCTTGAATGGCGCAATACCTCATCTTGCACCATTTAACACGGGGCGGAATCAAATCACCCACACTATTCTTAGGCGAGATAAACGATGCCAAGCGCCATCAAGCAGCAAGATAAGACCCTGCTGCGGTTGATAACCATGCGACGAGAGCTCTACTCGGACCAGCGCGTCTCCAGGTCAAACACCTTCGCCCCGACCGAGCGGGCGTACTCTTCGCGGCGGAGGAAGCGGAAGAGGTCGAGACCGGATCGGACAAGATTGGCCGGGGTAAGATTGGCGCCGCGGGAGCGCAGGATGGAACAGAAGAGCTCGCTCGGCGAGGGCGGGAGCGCGTCCGGCTCCTCCCGCCAGACGCGGAAGAGCCTAAAGTCGAGGTCTGGCAAGTCGACCAAGGTCACAGGCCGGAGGGGACCGCCGGGGGTCTCGGCTAGCGTCTTGAAGAGGCGGCTCCACTCGTCGTACATGCAGGGCCGGGAGTACTTGTCCGCGTCGCTCTCGAAGAGTGTAAAGAGGAGGACGACCTCGGCTATGGCGGGGTCGAAGGGGTCGAAGGGCGGGAAGAGGCACCCACCGTCAAAGGTGACGAGCACGTTGACCACGAGCTTCTCCAGCCTCCCCCCGCCGGCTGAGAGGACGTCGATGCGTGTCGGGTGGTCATAACCCCAACCACCCGGGGTGGGGAACAGCACGACGCGCCGAGCACCGCCGAGCGGGCACGCAGCGGGGGAGCTGGGAGGCACCGGCTTCCCCCGGGAGGAGGGGACGCGGATACGCAGCGTGTCGGGCCGGAGGTGGGGCTGGAGACCCTGGACGAGGGTGTCGCTGAACGGCCCGAGGTCGAGGTCCACCACACCGGTGTGCGCGAGGGGCGGCGCCCAGAAGGGAACGTCCTGGGACAGGCGTTGCCGCGACGGGAGGAGGCGTGCCCATACCGGGCGTCGCTGGGCATACGTCCGCGGAGGGAAGCCAGGAAGGCTCCAGCCCCGCGGGCGCGTAACCGTCACCACATGCCCTTCGGTGCCGCACATTCCCTTGATCAAGATGTGGTGGTACATCCGCGCGTCGACGGCGTGCCTGAAGTGTCGACATGTGTGACGCAAGCCACGCCAGGTGCGGTGATCGTCGAGGATGTGGTCGAGGACATGCGGGGCGGCGAGGGTTAGGCTGAGGAGTGTCAGATGGCGCTGAGGCCTCGTGCTCTTGGGCGCGATGGGTCGCCTGAGCCCGGCGAGGTCTAGGATCAGCTGGGCCAGGGATGTACCCACCCTCGTCGCCGAGCTGGAGCCCGAGGGCCTCGCGGAGCGACACGACGGACTCATCAAGGCCCTCTGTCCGGAGCTGGTCGAGCATAGTGGCGGGAAGGGCGGTTGCAACGTGCGGCTGGCTGGTGAGTGGTGTTGTGAGGCTGTGTAGCGGGACCTAAGGAGGGGGTGGCGTGCGTCGCCTCCTTGCTCGGGTCCGACCCCGAGCTACAAAGGAGCGACATGGTGGGGGCTTTAGGTTTGGAGACAAGACAGCGTCGCATCCCGGGCGACAGGCGAGGCGGGGAAGCGGGCGGATGAATGAGTTGAGCGTGGACATCAACAGGAAAGGAGGTCTCATCAGGAGCAGCGGGACTTGTCGATCAGCGATGGTTGATGGGCCATTCCCACATCGCCCTGCGGTCTCCGACTGGTATCCTGAGGCTCCATCTGGACCTCCTGGTCCTCCGTTACTTTGTTGAAGAGTTGCATGCAAGCATTGAGGATGACGGACGAGAAGTGAGGCACATGTCTCACCGGAGCAGCTCTACTCCGCAAATACTTATGGCGGCGGAGGTTTCAACAATTCGGGGGGCCAAATACCGGCATCCCAACAACCGCGTTCCAACTCGCTCGAGACCAACGATTCTGAGCCCGTTTCCATCTTACTCTTCAACAACACAATGTAGACGTTTATACTCAACGGATTCAGATGCGCGCGACTCTCTACTTTCTAACAGTACCAACTATGCATGCAGAGAACATTCAAATTGCACCGAAAATTCCGCCTCCTCAGTCCCTCTCCTCATCCCTGCTGATCTCCCAACTATCTGCCTCATTCTGCATCCCACACGACGTTTAGAGACCTGATTTTGTGCCCACAAGTATGTCTCACTATAATTACACCTTGGGTACTGAGATTGCATGCATAGGGGGTGTCAAAGTTGCGCACTCAGTGTGTGTGTCATGAATCGTGTCAACAAACACGCCTCACGCCACTCAAGGCGCAAGGGCGCAACCTCCACCCTTCCCATAGTCCACGTCATTCCCCAGATAGTCCCGCATGCCCCGTGCACCCCTCTCCTCGTTCTTTTATACCTTGCTATCCATTGTAGACTTGTTCAACGATGGATCATACGTCAATCCTGCAACCCGCCTTGCCCCGAGCTACGACTTAGGCCCGAGTGTCCTCTCCCTCGTCATCGTCCTGCCACGCCACATCGTCCTCGATCCTCTCCGCCACAGTGCCTGCGCCCTCCCGGCGTAGGTGCCCCGCCGACTGCGCATCCCGCCGTTCACGACAGTGTGGCAGCCCACCCAAAGCCACACACCTGTCAACATGCTCTGCAGCCTTGCCATGAGCTCCTTTGGGCCTTTAGGCATCCCTGTGAGTGGTATAACAAAGATAGGAATGCATTGGGGCGATTGTGCTTTGGAAACTTCTCTGGGTAGACTACTGACTTCTGAGTGGCAACTTGCTAGCCACTCTGCTCAAGAAGCGTCCAACAAACCTCCTTGAATGCATGCATACTACATAGATTCTAGAGCGAAATGATCTGTAGGCCATGGGAAAAATACTCATTTTCGTATGCATGCAGATGCTGAGAAGTTACGATTAGAAAGACCGTCCAATCATTAGCTTTCGAATAGCAGTTGGACAACGGATTAGGATCGAATTAGCTTCTTCAACATCATACTAACTTTCCCTGGTATCTCCTTACATGTTGCGTCTCAGCAGTCATAGACATATGTTGACGTAGCCCCAGTGACTGGCTATCCGTAGATACTAAACGCATAGCTCTACAAAGAGTACAGAAGAATGTGCATGGCAGAATGTGTGTCTCAGCTCCCAATTCAGGGTGAGCGAAGTTGGTGGCGGCGCGCATGGACGGATACTGGACCTTAATGCACATAGAGAATATCAGTACATAGCCAAGATGCGCGCGCGCACGATTCCGTTGAGTATGCAAGCATACATTGCGTTGTTGAAGAGTAAGATGGAAACGGGCTCAGAACAGTTGGGTCTCGAACGAGTTGCCGCGGTTTCAGGACGGCAGTATTTGGTCCCCGAATTATTGAACAATCCGCCGCCATAAATACTCCCGCGCCTCCACCTCCACCTCGCTCAGATTTCGTCAACACCTCCAACCCCTTCCGCTCGACCCGCTTCCTCTGCTTCTCTCACCTCACCCACCATGCCGCCCCGCCCGCGCCCCAAGGCCGCCCCCGCGACCGAATACACCCCCTCCACCCTCCCGTCCGACCACCACCTCGTGCGCCTCGGCGCGCCGCAGGGCTCGAACCAGTTCGCGACGGAGATCGCCGGCGAGCCCAAGCTCGTGGACATGCCGGCACGGGTGCGGCGGACGGCGTTTGCCGCGCGCGGTGAGTGGCGGGAGCGATGGGAGGTTGTGCAGCTGGCCTGAGTTGCGGCAGCTGACGTGCAGGAACGTTCGCGATCGTCCAGCTCTACCCCCACGCTGAGGAGCGCGTCGCAGGCGAGATCGTGCACATCGTGACGGGGACGGAGGTCAAGGCGTGGCGCAAGGCCGGTGAATGGTGAGTGCATCTGCTGTTGCGTGGGCGGTATTGCTCCAGGAGAAGCAGACCGCCCATGGTCCTGCTTCGCGAGCTGGCTGCGGACGGGCAACCCCGGATGCTGCGACCTCCCCTCCACTGGCAAGCTGGCTGACCCCAGGCCCAAGGCGTTCGACGAGGCCGTCGCTGCCGAGCAGTCCAAGTCTACCGCCAAAACCGGCGCCGAGGACGAGGACAGCGACGACTCGCTGCCTGAGAACACGAACCGGCGGGTGGTGCATGCCGACTCGAGCAGTGAGGAGGACAGCGACGACGAGTAGCACCCTTCGACCTGAACCTTGAGACCACTCGCCCTCCCGCCTCGCGTACCAATCCTGCGATGCCGTGATTGTGCCCACATCCCACGGATAACGGTCGCACCGTCCGACCCACCGCGCCTGCGAGCGCTGCAACTCCTAACCCGATGGAGGTAACCCCGATGTTGTACATAGACCATGGTATAGATGCACCCCCGTGACACTCTCACCACACCTCACTCTTAACCTTGCGCCCACCATTACGATGGGGCTCGATGCGCGCCTGCGGCACCCGCGGCGGCCCGTTGACCGAGAACTGCACGTCGTGCGCGAGGTTCGTTGGGCGTAGCTCGCGCGGCGCCGAGTGGCCCGTCGAGTGTCGACGCGTGTGCTGGGCCACGGACCGGTGAGCCGTCGTGTGCTGTGTCGGCGAGTGCATCCGTGGGGCACGAAGGGTTGGGGAGTGCGGGGTGTTGGCAGGTGGGCCTGCCGTCAGCTGGCGAATCGTGAGGAACTCACTGCGGTCGTACGGCTTGGCTCGGTCTGGCCTGAGCGCGACGCCAGAGATGGGCGAGGTGGGTCCGCCATTGAGCGGGGCTGGGGGTAGAGTCGTCGCTATGGGAGGGAGGTACACCTGGGTTGTCGACTTTGCCGGGAGACTGTGTCGGCGGATATCGTCCGGGAATGCGTACGCGGGTGTGGGAGTTCCGCGCTCGTCGCGACCCACGGTGTCTGCAAGAGCTGTGTGTGGTGGGGAGCGGACGGTCGCAAACTGGTGGGGTCCGGGTGATGTGTTGTGCTGAGGCGGTAGCCTCCTGCTTGGGCCAGCGATAGGCTGAGAGCTCTCAGGAGCCGTTGGCCATGGCGTGAGGAGCGGCGGTGTGCGCCGAGCATAAGGGAGGGCCGTTGTTGGGTTCGGAATCGGGGGCTGCATCTCCTCGGGATACAGCGGGGGAGCTTGGAGAGGCAAGTGGACGCGGTAGCCTGGTCCGTGTCGCAGCAGCTGTGGGTGGCGAGTCATGGTGGGTTGGGATGCGGGTTAGAATCAGCTGCACTATATGTGCAGCTGGCGGGACCCGCACTTATGAGCAGCGGGATCATGACGACGTCGGCTCACTCGTCTAACCTGTTCTCCGTCGATGTCCATCTCCGTCTGCCAAGCCGAGCGTTGGTCACCTGGCCTGCTGATGTGCGGAGAGAGATGGTTGTTCTTGAAGCGGCGGCCGGCGCGCGGCCGGCGAGGACAAGAGGCATGGTTTGTGCCTGGATCTCATCAGGAACCGGAGATCAGTAATGTCCGTTGTGCCTGGTCGAGTCATGTCAGGGTTGCGGAGAGAGGTCCCCGTGCTCGGAATGTCATATTGAGAGTGGGGCAGGAGTGGAGGTGGGCAATGGGGCGGCGAGGTGGTGACAGCGTCGACCTCTTGTCATCTTCCCACTTGCACTTGCGCGACGAAGTGACGGCCAGGCTTTCCGTCTTATCACCGGTCTCCGCGTCACCGCACGGACGCAGGGCATGGACGTCTCAACCATGTGTTCGGCGCGTGTTGGGGTGGCAACAGTTGAACGGCGATTGTTGACTTTGGCGCCGGTGACCACTTCTTCGCATCGCACATGTGTACATCCGCCTCGCGCCGTCCGCAGATCCAGCAACCCCCCGCTGATACCCGCAGGGGTGCGCTGATGGCCCCACACGGCCCCACGCGGATCTGGAGGAGTGGTGCGCGGGGCTGAGATGGGATGTTCGGTGGGCGGCCCCCCGGAAGTCGGACATCCGCCCACTCCGCCAGTGCGGAAACACGCATAGGCGCGGCGCTGAGCTCCCAGCGAGCATGCATGCGATATAAGACCACGCGCAGGCTATCGAGGTGCACTTATCCTGCCTCTACCAGCCCACCATGACCATCGACAGCATCCTCTCCCCCTCGGGCGGCCTCAGCCCGGCTGTCCTCGCGTCCATCGACGCGACCGTCGCGTCCCTCACCGACGAGCTGCACGCCGTCTCGCAGACGCTCCACGACAACCCCGAGCTCGCGTGGGAGGAGCACCTGGCGCACGACACGGGCTGCGCGCTCATGGAGAAGAAGGGGTGGAAGGTGACGCGGGGCGCGCACGGCCTCCCCACCGCCTGGCGCGCGGAGTGGGACAACGGCCCCGGCCCCACGATCGGGTTCAACAGCGAGATGGACGCGCTCCGGGGCATCGGGCATGCGTGCGGACACAACCTCATCTTCATCGTCGGCATTGCGGGCGCCCTCGCGACCGCCGCGTTCATGAAGGAGAACGGCGTGCCCGGCAAGGTCGTGCTGCTCGGCACGCCCGCCGAGGAGGCCGGCGGCGGCAAGGTCGTCCTCCTCGAGCGGGGCGCGTACGACGGGATGGACGTGTGCCTCATGTCCCACCCCATGGCCGAGGGCAACGGCGCCGGCATCCCCTTCTGCGCCTGCATCGCCGCCTTCACCGTCACCTTCAAGGGCGCGTCGGCGCACGCCGCCGCGAACCCCTCGGGCGGTGTCAACGCCCTCGACGCCGCGGTGGCGGCGTACACCAACATCGCGCTGCTGCGGCAGCAGATCCCCGACCCCGCGCGCATCCACCTCACCCTCAAGGGCAGCGAGGGGTGGAGCGCGAACGTGATCGCGGCGCACGCGCAGATCCAGATGGGTATCCGCGCGCCGTCGGCGGCGGCGACGATGGCGCTCATCCCGCGCGCGCTGAATGCCGCGCGCGCCGGCGCCCTGGCGACGGGCTGCGAGATCGAGATCAGGCGCGAGATCACGTACCTCGACACGCGGCATTCCGAGGGCCTCGCGCAGTACCTCGAGCAGGCGGTCGGCGAGGCGTGGGGCGACGAGTACGGGTGGGACCGGCACAACACGCCGGGCAGCACCGACTTTGGCAACGTGTGCTACACCCTGCCCGCGCTGCACCCGCACTTCCGGCTGCCGGACTGCCCCAAGGGCACCATGCCGCGTGAGTGACGACGGCGAGAGTGGCTGACCCCAGACTCGGACACGTACGCGCAGTACTCGGGGTCGCGGAGCGCGACCGAGGCCGCGATGAAGAGCGCCGCGGGGCTCGCGTTTGTCGGCGCGCGGGCGGCGGCCGACGCCAAGTGGCTCGAGGAGGTCAAGGCGACGTGGCGGCAGCAGATGGTCGACGCCGACTCGGAGACCATGCAGCAGGAGCTGGACAAGGTCATGGCCGAGTTCCCGCTCGACCCCGATGCCGTCCCGTCGTCGTGCGCCTGTGAGCACAAGTAAGAGTCATCAGCAGTCAGTGGGGAGAGGGCGACGAGAACATGTACATGGACAACTATGCTATGCCTTGACTACACTCCACTCTGGTCCCTCCACACATGTCAATGTCTGCGCGCGCGGGGCGTGCGCAACTCCGGCGCGCTGCCCGGTGCGACGGCGCAATCGGTCTCGCTCTACTCGCCCTCGCCTAGTACCCAGCATTGGCCCCGGACACGTCAATCCCGTGCTCCTTCGACAGCTCGGGGTACCACTTGCCGGCCACGTCGCGGTGCGAGCTCATGCGGTTGACGACCGCATACAGCCCGGGGTTCTGCGCATACAGCGCGGCGTACTGGAACCCGGCGGTGTCGGTGACGACGGAGGCGGGCTTCTGATCGAGAATGTGCTGCGGCATCGGGGTGGGGTAGAGCTTCTGGTCGAGGCGCGCGCCGTGGAAGTAGGCGATCGAGTAGCGCGGCCCCTTGCCGGGCAGGGGGTTGAGGACGCGGTGGGTGGTGGCGACGGCGACGCCGTCGACGAGGTACTCGAGCCCGGTGCCGATGTTGACGACAAAGGTGCCGCGCATGGGCGTCGCGTCGATCCACTCGCCCGCGTGGTTCTGCACCTGCAGCCCGGGCATGTCGTTGGCCTGGTACAGCACGGTGAGGAGGTTGGCCGTGTCGCGGTGGGCGCCGACGCCCTGGTTCCCGTCGGCGGCCGAGAGCGCGTCGACCGCCGGGTACTTGATGAGCTTGGCGCGGTGCTGCTGGTCCTCCATGATGTACTTGTCGAGCGCGTCGGCGGGGAGGCCGAGCGCCTCGGCGACCAGGTGGGTGAGGCGGTTGGCGAGCTCGTTCGTCCGGTCCCAGTACTTGAGGATGGCCTCCTTGAAGCCCGGGGCGACGGCGGCGTCGGGCCACACGTTCGGCCCCGTCAGGCGCTCGTACTCGGGCTGGCCGGGCTTCCAGAACTCAGGGAGCTCGTTGGCAAAGTCCAGCTGCTCGCGGTTGTCCTTCTTGTTCTTGGTGATCTCGTTGCCCTGCACGCTGTAGCCCAGGAAGGTGGGCGAGTTGATCTTGTCCGCCTTGAGCTTCTCCTCGAGGGGGAGGTCGAAGAACTCGATCGCCTTGGCCGTCGTCGCGTCCAGGAAGTCGACGGGGATGCCGTGGTTCTTGACGTAGAAGAAGCCGACGGTGACCAGCGCGGCCTGCAGGTCCGCGAGGAGGCCGGCCTTGTCCGTCTCGACGCGCGAGAGGTCGAGCACGGGGATCGACTTGAAGTCGTCGGCGGGGTCAACGGTCATCGCGGGGTGGGTATGGGTGGGTGGGAGTGGGTGAGAGGGGTGAGGGGAGTGTGGTGATTCAGAAAGAAGTGGGGGTCGTGTGAGTGGGCGTCCGGGTCGTGCAAGCTTGAAGATATGAGCTGAAGAACACTCGTACTCGCAACTTTCAAGGATAATAAGCCACCTGCGCCACCTGAGGAGCAACTGCGCGTGGTGGGCAGCTTGGTCGCTCGTCTGCTGCCTGTCGGCTTCCGGTGAAGTGCGCGCCAGGACCGACCCGAGATGGATCTCTGTCAGCACGCCCCGAAATCAATGGCGTCATGAGTCATGAAAACAAATCTCCGCTCCTCGCCCCGCGCCGAGCTTCCAAGGGTTCCTTTCCGCGGCCTTGGCTTGGACGCCACCCGGAACTTGGTCGCTTCGCTGCCGGCGGTTCTTCATGCACTGCACAGTGTAAAGAGCCATGTGTTCACGCCGGCCTTTGGCAGCGCCTCGAGATCGGCGGCATAGCTGTTTGCGTGTTCTGTTGAAGACGCTGGAGAGGACGCCGGGCGGGGCGCGGCCATCTCCGACGTCACCGATTCAGGCAGTTCCCCACCTCGGCGTCGGTAA
The DNA here is from genome assembly GCA_023630115.1 of Cutaneotrichosporon sp. PK4640. Lineage (NCBI taxonomy): Eukaryota > Fungi > Basidiomycota > Tremellomycetes > Trichosporonales > Trichosporonaceae > Cutaneotrichosporon > Cutaneotrichosporon sp. PK4640. Next base: position 4,058 of record JAMALN010000510.1, on the reverse strand, counting down.
TCATCGCAGATCACGCCTTCCGTCTTCCGCCCGCTTGCCTTTTGTTCTGCGCACGGGCGCGGGCCGTCGCATTCTTCGCCATGGATGGCGTGAGGAGGGTCTTCATGCTTATGTCTATGCATACAGGTCTTGAGCGTTGATAGTCGTACACTTGAGTCGTGGACAGGTCAAGACAGCTCTATCTCTCTAGCGTCTATCGCCTCGCAGGAGTGAGGTACCGCAGATCGACCTTCTCCGGCTCGGGCTCGAGCTCTGGAAGCGGCGAGGGCAGCTGAACTGCACCGTCGCCCTGCCGCGCGGCCCACGAGACACCGGGCATCTCGACCTTGAACTTGATGTACAGGTCGCCCTTGGTCGGGCCGCCACGGATGGGCATGCCCTCACCACGGATGGCGAGCTCGTCGCCGTGCTGGATGATGCGCTCGCCGCGCTTCGACTCGACACGAAGCCCTCGCCCGTCCAGGTGGACGACAAGGATTCGCTTGAAACCCAGAAGCGCCTCCGTCAGGTTCAAGGTGACCGTCGTCTGGAGGTCGTAGGGTGACTGCGGCGCCCGCATGAAGGTCGTGTGCGGCTTAATCCGGATGTGGAAGATGACATCGCCTGCTGGGACGTCGGGCTGTTGTCAGCTTGGAAACAACCCACAACAGCTGCTCCTCAACCCACCTCTTCATCGCCCTCGCCCTTGAGCGCGATGCGTTCGCCGTGCTCTGTTCCAGGATGGATCTGGAACTCCACGCGCTTCTTCTCCTTCATGACCTTCTTCCCTTTGCAGCGCTTGCAGCGGTCCTTCTCGCGGATGTGCTCTCCTGCGCCGTCGCAGTCTGTGCACGTAACGCGCATCTTGCCGACGACACCGGGAGCGAGCTGGTCTGTTAGCGTGACTCCATTACCCCTCCTCATCTGCACTCACATGCCGGTCCGCAAACATGACACCCTTGCCTTCGCACTTGCCGCACTGGGTCATCTTCATGCCCTCACGTCCTCCTCGCCTGTCGTCAGCTACCGTTGACTCCATTAACTCACCCCTTGCAAGTCTTGCAAGTGCGGTCGCGCTCGAGGGCCATCACCACCCGCTTGCCATTGTACGCCTCCTCGAGCGTGATCTGGTACTCGAGGTCGGTGTTGAGGCCGCGCGTTGGCTTCGGCCTTCGCCCAGCGGGGTCGAACGACGCCCCACCCATGCCACCCATACCGCCCATACCGAAGCCGCCGAACATGGCGTCGAACATGTCGAACTCGTCTGGGTACCCGCCGCCACCGCCGCGAGGTGGCCCGTCAGGCCCATACCGGTCGTAGCTTTCGCGCTGCTGTCAGCTAAATCAGATCCCGAAAAGCTCACGAGGTTGGGATCCATGAGCGTCTCGTAGGCCTGGCCGATTGCCTGGAATGTCTCGTGCGCCAGGGGGTCATCTGGGTTCTTGTCCTGTGGGTCAGCGGGTGGGCAGGGAAGGTCGCTTACGGGGTGGTGCTTCATGGCCTTTTTCTTGTAGGCCCGCTTGATCTCGACCTCTGTGGCCTCGACATGGATCTCGAGGAGATCATAGTAAGCTGTGTCGGCGACCACTGTTGTCAGCTCACGATCAAAGGCGTCGGACTGACTGTTTGTGAGTGCAAGATGAGTTGAATGGTGGCAAAAGCCGAGAAGGGCATGGAAATCTCGGACCTCCACCTCCCAAAAACGCGGGGTTGAAGACACGTGGTTGAAGCTAAACTTTGATTCCGCTAATGTGACCCAGGACGCGTTGTAATGAGTGATTAGGTGCTTGAGTCTAATAAGGGCGGGAAGGGACGCGACCTCCACCCTGTGGATCCTAACGAGTTCACGCCGCAGTAGGCACGGATCGGCACGCGCGACGTGCACTTCTGGCATCTCTCTGGCTCGCACTGCAACTCCATCTTGTACTTCAACATCTACTCGTCCCTCCTCTTGTCTGTCTCTTCTCTTTACCCCGTCGACAACAAAGGACACGCTTCTCACGATCGTCTCGCCCATCTTACTCGACAGCGCATCTTGTATCTACCACATCAACACAAAACAGCAACGACATCGACGACCCATCCCAACACCTCCCACCCGCTCCCACTCTGTCCATCGCCCCGTTCTCTCGCGCGATGTCGTCCCCCACGAAGCTGGACTCCGGCGATGTGGCCTCCGATGCCGCGGACACCAAGCCTTCCCTCCCGTCCCCGCTCAAGACCGCGCCCAAGGCCCGCACAGCCTCGGCCTCGAGCAGCGGCCCGAGCCGGGTGCGCGCGGCCGCCTCCCTGTGGGAGAACAAGAGCTCGAGCTCGCCGGCGACCAAGGGACCTGGGCGCCCCGCCTCGCCCGGAAAGCTGAAGGGGACGGGCCGCGTGACGCCGAGCTCGGGCAGAGTCACGCCTTCCTCGCGCCCCGGTGCCACGCGCTCCAACTCGAGCGGCGGCCGTGCGACTGCCACGACATCGCCCACCTCGACCACCAAGCGCACCCCCCTCTCGCCCAAGCTCAACACCCCCAATGGGCAGGCGAACGGCTTTGCGCCCAGCTCGTTCAAGTTGACCACTAGCTCCGAGCTTGACTCAAGCTCGCCCCGCTCCGCTACGCCTCCGCCCTCGCTCCCCTCGCCTGTGCCACCGGTGCCTCCCCTGCCTGCCGCGCACTCACCCGTGGACAAGGAGAAGGCTCAGCTGCCCTCGCGCGAGCCTACCCCTTCCCCATCGGTGTCTCCGGCCGTATCGCCTGTGTCCCCGGCGACGTCCGCACTCCTCCCAGCCGCGTCAATCTCACCCGCCATCGAGGCGTCGCGTTCTGTGCCAGATCCCGTGCCGGCGATCCCTGCGGTTCCGCCGGAGCCGAGTGCCGAGGCGGAGGCCGCCACCAGTAGCCCGGCTGAGGAGGACGCCGAGGCCGCCACCAAGACAAAGATCAAGGCCTTGGAGGCCTCCCCGAAGGATTCGGCCAAGGGCACGACAAAGGCCGTGGACTCTATTGTCCCGAAGGACACAAGCAAGACATCGCCCAGAGTCCAGCGCAAAGCGGCGCCCAAGCTTGAGGAGCCCGCCGAGGACAAGCAGTTACCTGCTCTCACCGGGAAGCCGGACATCAAGCTTGACGACAAGCTCAAGAACGCTATCAGCATCAAGCCTGCCGAGGAGCCTATCAGCACTGGCGTGGACGCTAAGGAGGTCTCGCTCGCTGAGGAGTCGTATGTTTTTCCAAGCGAGGACAGCCCAGCTGATGCGCCCAGGCGGACGGCTGGCGACGACGCTCTCGCGTCTTCTCCCGTTCGTGCTCCAGCTCCCCAGCCACTCGCCTCCGCTCCGACCACCCCGGCCGCACCTTCTCGCGTTGCGGGCGTCGCATCGCTGTTCAGCCGCGTCCTTCCCGCCTCGACTTCAACCTCCACCCTCAACCCTCCCGCAACTCCTGCCGTACTCTCCACGGCTGCAACCCCACCGCGCGAGTCGTCGAAGACCGCACTGAAGGACGAGCACAGCGACGAGGCCAAGCTCTCGGACGAGCAGTGGGCTACGGTGAAGGGGAAGGGCAGTGAAGCTGGGTCAAGCAAGGACCGCGAGAGCACGCCCGCACCATCTCCTACGCCCACCCCTACCACCAAAAGCCGCTTCTTCTCCAGCGCCACATCCGCTTTCAGCACCCTCCAGCTTCCATCTGTCTCCCTTCCATCACTGTCAGCCACCACCTCGCCCCAGTCTCGACCTGCCGACATGGTGTCGCCTCCTGCCGAAGGTTCTCATCTCGCGCCTGCACCGCCTATCGCCTCGCCAGGGCTAGGCTCCTCGCCTGGCTCGTCGTGGCGCACGACCATGACGCACTTCCTGCAGCGTTCGCAGACCACTGCTACAACCCCTCCGCCCGTCCCTACGACGCCATCGCGCAACGGGTCCGGATCGGCCCCGACTCTCCATCATGCCGATTCGTCATCTGACCACCACCACCACCTGCGTGACGCGGAGCAGGAGCCGCTTGGGGAGGGATTCGAGCGCGTGCGAAATGAGATGGAGGTCGCAGCGCGCGAGATCCGTCGCGAGCGCGAGCGCGCAGGGCGTGGGAT
>JAMALN010000509.1:0-27333 GCA_023630115.1 Cutaneotrichosporon sp. PK4640 | reverse complement strand
GCTGCGCCGCGGGAGGTCGAGCGCGAGGGCGGGACAAACGTGCTCTCGGGGGAGAGGGCGCGGGCCGTGCTCGGCGCGCGGTCGGGGGTCGGGAGGCCGCTCGACCACCCGCCCAGCGTTGAGAGCGGGGTGGGCATGGTCGAGGTCATGCCCGAGAGGGGCATGGCGGACAGGGGGACGCCGTGCGCGTCGAACGGCGCCTTGGTGTCGACCAGCAGCTTGGGGGCGGGGATGCGCCCGTCCGGCCTCCGCGAGGGGCCGGGGAGGCCCATCTGCGAGGGCGCGGGCGCGACCACGCCGCCGACGGGCACGCCGTCGCGCCACCCCGAGGGCGTGGGCGGGCCGAACGTCCCGGTCGGCGAGGAGAACTGGGGCGGGTATCCCGCCGGCGAGGGCGTCTGCAGCTGCCGCTGCGCGGGCTGGTACGTCGCGAACGGCGCCGTGAAGGTCTGCGTGTACGCCGTCCCGTAGTACGTGGCGCCGGGGTCGTCCTCGAGGTCGTACTCCGAGTTGGGGCGGGACATTGTGCTGAGCGTGCGCGCGTAGCTGCTCCCGTCGACGGCGAACACGTCCATCTCGCTGTTGTCCGTCCACGCGGTGGAGTGGGTGGTCGCGGCGTCGTTGAATCTCGTGGGGGGGTTGAGCTCCTGGCGCCCGTAGAACTGGACGGAGGCGCGCGCCTCGGCCCGGCTCAGGCCGGCGCGGGGCGGCGGCGCGAGCGGCGCGTGGTGCGGCGCGGTGTCTGCGTGCCCGTGCCCGTGCTGCGCATATCCGCCCCTCGAGGGGCGGCGTTCTCTGCGGTTCTTGGGGGGCTTGAAGCCGCCCAGCGCGTCATCCTCCATCTCCCGTTTGGCGCGGCGGCGGCGCGAGCGCCCCACGAACCAGCAGCAGCCGGCGAGGAGGGCGACGAGGACGGCGCCGCCCGCCGCGATGCCGATGATCACGGGGGTCGTGAAGAAGCCTGCCGGGGCGGGCGAGGCCGAGGTGGAGGGGAGGGCGGGAGGGAGGGAGGAGGAGATCGGCTGGGCGGTGGAGAGGGGCAGGGGGGTTTGGGGTGGCGCTGAGACCTCGGTCGTCGATGTTTCGGGCGCCTCCGTTTCAGAGAGGGAGGTGGAGGAGGTGGTGGTGGTGGGGACGGAGGGGACCGAGGACAGCGTCGTCGCGACCGGGGGCCCGACCGCGCCCATGCGTGTTGTGGAGGAGGGGGCGTCGGTCAGCTCGTCGGGCTTGACGGCGACTGTCGAGTTGGTGATTGGGCGGCCGACCCCGACCGGCGCGGTGGCGCTTGCTAGTGGTGAGGACATGGCGTGGTCATAAGCGAGTGTCGGGCGTTGGCGTGAACGATGCTAGACACAGAGTAGATGAGAGAGAGAGACAGATGAGGACGAGTAGACTGAGGAGTGAGGAGTGAGGAGTGAGGAGTGAGGAGTGAGAACGACAACGAGTGCGACTATGTCGGAGAGAGAGCTAGAGCTGACGGGGAGGAGCACAAAACACGTTCCAGGGACACGGCAGGGCCCAACAGGGACAACATCAGGGAAACCGAGGCAAGGGTCGCGTCCAGGATTCGAATCTCCAACAGTGCAGCAACCGCAGCATTTTGTCAAAGTTTGTCTTTTTTTTTTGTTACGGCAAATGTGAGGATTGCGACGTTTACAGGTTGGGCAACAATCCGACAGCTTGTTGCAATCAAGCAACCCACCCTCACACTCCTCACATCTTCACACCCTGCCCGGGCGACTCGGAGCGGCCGTTCTTGCCCCGCACCCCACCATGACATCCTCCCTGGCTTTGAATGTTCGCTGTGTCGTCGCTGCGCAAGCCACGGCGTCCAGACTGTTCTATGCTGCGCACAACCCGACCCCAAACACATGAATAGATTAATCTGCTCTATGGCTACCGCGGCTCTAACAATCCTCACACGCTCACGCACCCCATGCTGCACTCTACGATAATGCCGGCCTGTGTGTCAGCCTAGTGCGCGCCTCCCGTTCCGCCTCCCACCGTCACGCAGCCATGCCCAAGCTGATTCGGCCCATCCATCCCGCTGCCAGTTCCGACATGCCGGAGGGTGGGTTTCAGGCACCCAAGTCGCGTAACGCGAGCCTTGCGCGCGCCCGACTTACCAGATCTTGTCCTTTTGGAACCCCTGGCTGATTTTGCGCAACTCGTTGACCTCAATGCGCGGCTTGGTCGGCTGGAAGCCCAGTACACGCTTTGCCCGTGAACCGTCGAGGTGAATCGGCGTTTCTAATGTCAGCTGTGACCTCAGAGGTGGTGGTGCGCAGCAAAGATAGGGTCGCCAACCGCAGATTGGGGTCAACCCTCATCTGCAGATCTTCACATTGCCACCATTCACCCCTCCCTGCCTGCCTTCCCACTCCCACTTCGCAACTCACTTCTGAACGAGTGCGCGTCGAGGAACGGCGAGATCGGAGTCGAGGTGATCGGTGGTGAGGATGCCGCGAGCATGTTGGCCCACGCGTCGACGTGCTACGCGTTAGGAATATGAACCTTATTCCGCCCGAGGTCGCAGCCGAAGAAGTCGGACTGCCCTGGGCACAAGCTTCCAGGCCCGCACTAACCTTCTCGTTGACGTCCTCCACCATCTCCTCAAAGTCGTTCTGCAGTCAGTCACGGCGGACAACGGACCCACCTTGGCGAACTGCGCGACGAGCGTCATGATTGTTGTGCTCAGGAAGCCGTACTTGACGTTCCACACGTCCGCGACAGCCTTGGCGATGCTGTCCTGGGTCGAGTCGCCGTCGTCCACAACGTTGAACATGGGCACGACAGGTGACTCGTCTTCTGGCACGACTGTCTTGACGTTGCGCCACTCGGCGTCGGGCGTTGACTTCTTCCCGCGGAACATGGTCGACATCGACTTCGACTTCTCCTTGTCAAAGGGGAAGTTGAGTTCGGTACCAGCCTCCTTGAGCACTTGGTCGCGCGGCGTCTGCATCAGCCATATGGCCGTGAGGTACATTGCGCGCCCGACGTCCGTCGAGTGGACAGTGTTGATGCGGAGATCGGAGCTGGCGTTAACGAGAGAGCCGACCGCACCTGCCACCTGAGTAGGTGAGAGGGTCTCAAAGGCGACTCACTTGTACAGGAACTTCATCTCCTCGCCACTACCGTCAGCCCGTGCCAAGGGAAGGGTTGAGACTCACAGATACGCGTAGACATGCCCGACCACAAGGCGCGGGATGACCTCGGCGTCCCACCGCCCGGGGCCGTACCACGCCGCGCAGCGCACGACGCCAAAGTTGAGGTTGGGCAGCTTGGCGATCCCTCGCAGCACCTCGTGCCACCACCGCCCGCGCACGCCGTCGGGCTTGAGCTTGTCGTTCTCCGAGTACCCCTTCGAGCTGCCGGACTTCATCTCGTAGAACGGCATCTGGAGGCGGACGTACGAGAGCGGGCGGTGGGCCGTGTCGAGCCCGTTCGCGTACGTCGCCAGGCCGAGGGCGACGTGGTACGTGTTGGCAATGTGGATGACCTCAGGCTTGTCGTAGCTCATCTCGCCGGTGAGGTCAAACACGACGTCGAACCGCTGCCAGCCAGTGCCCTCGGCGGGCGGCTCGAAGAGGCTCGGGTATTTGTCCACATTGGCCAAGTTCGACTGGCGGTACTCGACGCGCGGGTCGCGGAGAAGAACCTTGAAGATCGGGTCGATGTAGCTTGGGGTCAGCTCAGTTGGCGAGCGGCTAGGGGTGTGGGGTTGAACAATGCGGCCGAGGCGTGTGGGACAAGGGGGGAGGGAATGCCAGTCGCCGGAGGGGAGCAGACCATGGGAGCTTCCCCACCGCCTCTCCCACCTCTCCCACCGTCCACCCCTCGCCCTCCCCTCGCCACGGCGCGGACGGCCACGGAGAGTGTGGAGGGCGTGAAGGGTAGGCCAAGGCGGCGCTGTGTAGGGGCAATGACGTCGGGTGGGCCGGCGAGAGGCCAAGGTGAAGGGGCGAGTCGGGCAAGCAAGGTGGAGGGGAGGCATGCTTCTGACGCCAGCGCCTCTGCACGTCCCAGCCAAGCCAAACACGCGTGCACGCCCAAAGGTCCAGAGCTGGCCGTCTGGAGCCTGCCGCATCGTGGACAGGACACATAGAGGGCAGGCACTCACCACGTCGGGGGGTCGACGGAGAAGCGGTCGGCTGTCATCAGCTCTGCCGTCTGCCCGGCGACCTACCGATGCGCACGTAAACAGCGCCGAGCTTGAGCAGACTCGATGCCAGGGGAAGGGACACGGTCGCGGTGCCGCCTGGTGTGAGCGTTTGGACGTGTGGTGTGGGTGCGAGCGGCAACAACAAAGACAAGAGGTAAGACAGGCACGTGTCATGGCTGGAAAGTACGTCCGGGATGCGCGCCACCGTCCCGCCTCACGCAGCCGTCGACGCCCCAACGCCCTCGCGACAGAGCGCTTCAGACGTCGTGGGCGAGCATGCTCGCTGTGCCCCGCGGCGCTGCGGACCATGCCTTCGGGGTTCTGGCTGCTTACTCCGCTCCCCCGCCTTCCCCGGCGCCGCCTTCCCCAGTCACACCGGATTCCCGGCCTTCCCACAACCACCGCCCAGACGGCGCTCCGACTCACCCAGGATGAGCGCTACGAGGGGCTTGGAGGGGCGCTTTGGCGGCGGCATGGTGACTGTGCCAAGCGGGAGCGGGGGTGTGATGGAGGGGTACAGGGCGGGCGGGCGGGGCGAGGCGGGAGGTTGTGGGGTGATTGGCGTGGAGAAGGGGGTGAGATGGTGAGTGCAAGAGCAGCGCAGAGATGAGAAGGATGAGAGATGGAGAGATGTTGAGGATTGCTGGAATAGCAGAGAGAGAGAGTGAGAGAGAGAGAGAGTGAGAGAGTGAGAGAGAGAGAGAGAGCTGGGGAGAGCCGAGCCAAGGGAGAGGAAGAGTGCACGGGTGTGAGCGTTGGACGAGACTGGGAGGTCTGTGCGCCCAACTTTGCTCCCAGGTGGCCAGGTGGCTGACCTCCACCTTTTTCATCTCGTCATGCCTCCGCCCACCCCTCACCCCTCCTCCGCCCCTAGGAAGCCCCAGCGTATAGGCTTCTGCACCTCACTGCTGCATGGCTGCCTGCATGTCTTGTAGACCTGAGAGCTGAGGGGATGGGTGGCATGGGTGGTGGGGATGGGGGAAGCGAGGATGAGTAGCAAGCAAGGAGAGGCTGGTAACACAACGGATGTGAACGTGTCGATCCCTTGATCCTGACTCTGACACGCGTCGGAACGCGTCGGGCAACGCCGGCATCTCCGACCCATCACATGTCCCATCCAGAATCCCATCCAGAACAACCGTCCGTCACCTCCATCCTCCCTTTGGGCCAGCAGAGCAGGTGGGCTGATTCCAAGGAAACGAACACTGCGCATCCGTCTGCTCGGCTCCCATGGTGGTGGGCTCGCCTGCCCGAGTCCGCCCCCCTGACGTGTCGCAGAGCCTTTTTGACCGAGACCCTGGGTGGCGGCCGCGCTACTAGCGGTCGACTTTCTTTTGTTCTTGGAACAGGGCCACCAGCGGTCCAGAGGGCTGACAGCGAGGAGTGGGGCAGTAGCAGGGAGAGCGAGAGACATGTGCAGATCTTGACCCGACACGGCCGCCGTTGAGCAACGCCGGGTGTGGGGTGGCCGCTCAACATGGTGGTTAGTTATGCACTCGACCACTCCGGGTACAGAGTGGGGCAGGTGGTCGGAGTGGGGCGGCCTCGGGGTTGCGGAACCGAACAACTGGCACGTGATGCGACTGAATAGAGTGGGGCAGGAGTAGAGAGTGGGGCAGCGGTCTCCCCCCTTTCCAACACTGTCCGGCCATCCGCATTCTACGCCACTTGTGCGAGTTTGGGCTAGCGTCCAAGTCTCTCATTGCCGTCAAAGTGGACCTTTGCGCAGTAGACTATGTCGTTGAACAGCTTACTACTACCACGCACAACTTAACTCGCGCCGACATCGACCACCCAGCAGGATGAACACCCCTCCAGACACGCATGCCCCAGCGCACCCTGTTCCGCGCCTCATCCGACCCTTCCGCCATCCCTGCGGCAGCGTCCACCGCCTCGTCCGCAACATGATAGAGTGCGGACTCATCCTGGTCCATGGGATGTGCGCGTGCGTCACATGGCTCATCGAGCACCCCTGGGCGAACAAGACGCTCATGCTGTTGTGGGCGCTTGTGTTTACGAAGGGTACGATGATCGTGCAGGAGGCGTTCCCGCCACAGTTTGGGTGGAGCCAGCTGATTGCTCGGCTTCCCTTCATTACTTATCTCGTTGCGGGAGCCCTCTCGGTTGTGCTCCACTGCGGTAGGTAGATGTATGTGCAAGTTAGCCCCTCCTGGCCCAAACCCCTGGCAAGTCCGTTCAGCAATGACGGATTCGCCAGCCGAGTTCGGCCGACTTCACTACGGCGGCATCCCATTGCGCCAGGAACCCGCGGATCCTCCAGACGTAGTGGACAACTTCATCTGCAGACTTGAAGCCCCGCGTGTTTGTCTTGGTGTGGTCGGTGGACATGATGTTGATGTTAATGATGGGACGGGGGCTATGCGACCAAGGGGTTTGGTGGTGTTTGTTGCGGGGGGCGATGGAGGGGAGTAAGGTTGTGGCAAAGGATGGATTGAAAGAACAACGGGTGGAGAGTAGCGAAAAGGATGCGTCGCAAAGGCTGCACATATGTGGTGCCCTGAAGTGCCAGTAGTTGAGCATCGGTCGACTCGATAGCTGAGTCAACCGCGAGGATGCATCAGATGGATGTAGTGGTGGATAGCTAGGAGAGATGACACGACGAGCAGGGCTTTGGGATTAGCTTGCCAAATACCACACGCGAAGTACCAGTCGCCTGCACCTGCAGTCTGGCAGTGACTCGAACTTGAGATGGCGCCTGCTTGCGCCCAGGCTTGATAGCGCGTCCCCAAACCTGGCAGAGTTCATGCCATCCGACTGAATCGGGGGCACCACCTGTGGCGTCGCAGGCTCCAAATGAAGTGGGTCCAATATGACGGCGTAGATTGTCCATCGGGCAAGATGCCAAGTTTCCTTTCCACGCCTTAGAAACACGATGAGCTTGCACAGCCCTATGTAGCTGAAGGTCAAGAGCCAAAATCACTGGGCCCCCACCAGTCTGCTGGGGCGGTGCGACCGATCATGCTGAAATTGAAAGGCTCCCAGCTCGCACCGCATCGAGTCGGAACTAGCACAGCAGAGATCGAAGCGACGCGAGGCTGCGGGATGGCGGGAAGGAATCCGGCCGTGCAGCGCCTCCCGGGGTGGCACATATTGAGTTCTTGGCGCAGCAACGTCACTAGTCAACGAGTCCAGCCCACTTTTACTACTACCTCGAATTGCTGGTCTCGCGCCTTCCTCTCTTCCTTCCTCACAACAGACTCGCCGCAGTAGGATTTAAGCGTCCTCCCCTGCCCAACACTTCAAACCTCTCAACCCATCTGTCTCTCTTCCTCTCCCCCCACCTTCCCTTCACATCACATCCCCGCCGTGAGCGCTCACTGTCACGACCAGCACCCCCCTACACTGTAATCACCATCTTCCTCCCTACCTCGTCGCAGCTGTAGCAGCCCACACGCCACATCACACGAGCACACCATGCCCAGCGGTGACCTTCCCCCCACCCACGCCCCTCATGCCACCGAGGACGAGTACGTCACAGTGGACGAGCATGCCATCGAAGAAGAGCACATCCGCATAACCGAGAACCAGCCCAGGTCCAGGACCGCACCTCGGCGCCGCACATCCGCTACTCCTACGGCCCTGCGGCTCAGACGTGCGGTCATTGCCGACGGCCCGCGCTCAGCCATCATCCCCGTAGAGGCTCTTCCGCTTTACTACGCGACACCCTCTGTGGCACCCCGGCGCCCAGCTACCAAGGGCTGGCGCCCGCCCGCGATCGGCCCAGGCGAGGCATCGGCATCGGCATCGGCATCGACCTCGCTCGCAAACACACCCTCCTCGTCGATGCCCGGGACCCCGGCCGGCACGTGGAACCCGCAGCACCACACCCGCCGCGACCAGCACCTTCCCTCCCAACAGGATTTCCCCATTACCAACGAGATTTCCAACCTCATGAACTCGCAGAAGAAGGCGCTCGACCACCTCAGGGCCCTCCTGGCCGCCGCCGAGGAGCAGAGGAAGGCCGGCCACCCCGCCGGTCCCGGCGAGCTTGAGAAACAAGCCCTGAAAATCCAGCTCCGACAGCTGAAGACGGAGAACAATATCGTCCGTGCCGGTTGGCGAACTGCCTCGGGCCTGCTGGACAACTTCAAGGCCAAGTCCCAGGCTGAGTTCGACGCGGTCTCGCGCCAGCACAAGGAGGCGGTCCAGCACCGTGCCAACCTGGCGGACGTCTGCGAGGGCCTAAACACCACCACCAGACTGCGGCGGGCCGAGGTGGAGGCCCTCCATGAGAAGCACAAGACGCTGAAGGAGAAGTACAAGAAGGTGAAGGCGGACTACCAGCAGCTGCAGCGCGACGCTATGGCCGACCGCGACGGCCTGGCGGAGCAAGTCGCCCACCTCACCAAGGAGTTGGAGCAGCATCGTCGCCAGTAGGAGCAGCAGATGCAGCCTTAGTTGCGTGCATACTGTATTGCGTCACCATAGAGACGTAGCAGAGTTGCCTATTCCCTCGTAGTACGTAGAAAGACTACACGGTTGATGCATACTCCATGTTCACCTCACACCCCGGCCGGTTTCAGCCTGGCCTCCGCTCGCGGCTTTGACGCTTGCGCCACAGCTGGCGTGCTCACGCCACCCATTCGTGGGAAAGTGCCACGCTAGTGGCGTGGTGGCGCGGGGTGTTTCCGGCGATGCGCACGGTGTCGCAACGCCACCCACCATTCTTTCAGAACCAGTCGAATTTCTCCAATCGCTTGACCCGGAGCAGACCACCGCACCGAGCCCACGCTAAACGGCCCAACCCCTTCTTCTGCACCCTCTCCAACACAATCCTGCGAAACCAGCACTCTAGCATCCGAGTCTACAATATGTCAAGTACGGAGTACGGCTACAATCCCAAGCAATGTCATTGTCATTTGGGGCCTCGATGGCGCTACAAGTTCAGGGCGTGGCGTTCCGCCTCGCGCTCCGCCTCGCGCTCCGCCTGGCGGATGGCCTCGCGCAGCTCCTCGCCGCTGAGGTCGGGAAGCTCGGCGTCGACATCAACGAGGTCCATTCCGCCGAGATCAAGCGACGAAAGGTCCAGTGCCTCCCGGTCGAGATGCAGCGGGATCACAGGCGCAGTCTGTGCCTCCGGCTCGTCGACGACCTCGTGGGTGAGCATCTCGTCTTTCCCGCTCAAGCGGCGGGCGACGTTCTGGAGCTCGGCCTCGCTCAGGCGGCGCGCGAGGTCGGGATCGAAGAGAGACACATCCCCGGCCGCGACGTAGAGGATGGGGCCGGGGAGCGTGTGCCCACGGTCGCGCCCGGTGGTCGAGGGGGAGGGGTCGAGCGGCCAGGTCGCGTTCTTGGTCGGGGCCGACTTGGGCGGGTTGGTCGGGACGCCGTCCATGGGCTCCATTAAGCTGGCCTCGCTCTGCCTGGGCGAGATGACGGCAGCCCGGATACTGTCGTGCAGCTCGTCGCGCGCGACGCCGAGGTTGATGCCCTGCCCCTCGAGGCGATACAGGGCCATCTTGACGTGGTGGGCGATCTCGCCCTCCCGCCCCTCCTTCTCCTTGGCGAGGGCGTCCTCCGCCGCAACGCGGCGGCGCTCGCTCTCCTCGCTCTGCGCGAGGGCCATATCGCGCTCGACGCGGACGGCGGCCGCGCGCTTCTGGACGGCGGCGAGCTCGGCCTCAAGCGCCTCGAGGCGCTCGCGCAGGTCGAGGTTGCTCTCCGGGTCACCGATGTTGGACCTGAGAGTCGTGAGTGGCGAGAGGGGGTTGAGGGTGAATGGCGAGATCGCTGGAACAGCCCGGGGAGTGGCGCCCGTAGGGGTGAGGGGCGGGATCGGGCGCGAGTTAAAGCGCGCGCGCTTGATGGCCTCGTCCCAGGGCTCGGCGGGCTCGTTCTCCTTCTCAGGAGGGGCTGGCGAGAGCGCGGCGCTTGAACGGTGGAGGGAGAAGAGCACCATGACTGTGTGTCGCGGATGAGAGAGTGGGTGGCAAGCACTGGAGGGGCGGTTGATGAGATGGACAGAAGTGGATGGCAAAATCAACCTGCACAACTTTATACCGCTGGCGTTAGCGGCGGAAAATGGGCTAACGCAGGTTGATGCGAATCGCGATATGGCGCGATGTAATATCGCGGTCCATAGATCTGAGGACCTGACGCATGTCTAAGCGCTGATGAGGAAAAGGGGTTCGCTACGCGTCGGTGCTCTGAATGGCGTCCCTTGAGGGAGGTCGAAATATATAAGATTGGGGCGTCCACGCCGGCTGTCGAGTCGTGTTGACACAGGAGTCGTGTTGACGCAGGAGTCGTGTTGACACAGGAGGCTGGATAGGCACCATTATCCCCGCGTTTCGCCGGAAGTAATCGCCACTTTCGTCTGCGCCACACTCATCAGCCGAGGTTCAGCTTGGTATCAAACACTCGCCAAACACCATGCCTCCAAACATTCGGCGCCGTTCCCACACAAACGGCGCCGACGCCGGGCTGTGGTGCACCCCGCTCGTATGTATGCACCCCGGTCGCGCGATATAAACATCCCCGCGTGCCTCTGTTCTTCCCGTGATTCTTTCCCCTCTCCATACTCCCATGGTAAAGATGGCGGATATCAACGGTCCCAACGCCGCCAGCTTCCCCGCCCCCGCGAACGCCCTCAACGACGCGGCGTACGAGGACGGCCGGCCCGCGACGCCCGCCCTCCGCCCGACGACCCCCTCCGCCCGGATGTGGAACGGCATCAAGAGCATCAGCGGTGTGGGCAAGCGCACGCGCAAGGACTCGGCGCCACCCGCACCCCTTGTCTCGTTGAACCACGCCGTCCCGCGCTCGGTCCATCCCCCTCAAGCTGGCCGGCCGAGGGGCCAGTCGGACGCCGTGCGGCCGGCGGGTGCCTTTTTCACACGTCCCAGAGACCTATCGGACGCTGTATGCGCTGCCCAGCCCCCGCCGCGGCCGCGCCGCCCTTCTGATGTCCGGGCCCCGCTCCCCGCCGCCTCTGACGCGCCGCGCAATCCGCCTCCCCGCCAGAGCATGGAGGAAGCAGGAGGTGGCATTTCGTCTCCCAGGCCGCCGACTCGTCGACCATCATTCGGTAGTATCGACGTGTTAAAGATCCAGGCTGCGGATGTGACTTCCACCCCCCCTCTCTCCACCGTCCGCCGTTCCTCGGAGACGCGTCCTCCATCCGCCACGCGTCCTCCCTCTCAGACGCATCCTTCCACGACACGCCGTGCCTCGGATACGCGCCCTCCTTCGCGTACCCGCGTCACCTCCGCCTCGCTTCCACTATCCCCGACCCGCCCTGCAAGCTCCGCGCGCCCCGCGCCCACCCACGAGAGCATGAAGGACCTCCCCCACCTCCCCAAGAATGAGAGTCCATATCGCACGCCGCAGAGACCCCGGGCGCACTCAGTCGCCCAGACCGACCATCCATCCCCGCGCAGGAGCACCCGCAAAACGTCTCGTCAGCCTCTCGCACCTCGTACTCGGGTACCCCCGATCGACACTAGCCAGGTGATGGACCCGTATGATGACACCAACCCCATCCCTCCGCTTTCGCCGGCGCGCCTGGAGCCGGTGTCGCTGCCGCCGCTCGCCATGTCACCCGTCCCCCTGCCGCCGCCAACCCTCCGTCGATCTCCCAGCATGTGGCAGCTGGCGTCCCCTATCTCTGACGCTGCCACCGAGCCAGTCAGCCCATATGAGTGGGAGACGGAGGGCCAGATTGTCGCCGCACTCCCCTTCCCGCCGAGCCACGCTCCCAGGGTGTTTCAGCGCCTACCCCCGCGCAGTGCCACCGTACCGTTCCCTGGATCCGAGGCGACGGGAGGCATGCTCGAGGGCCGCACGGTCGGCGAGCATTTGCGGACGGTCACAAATGAGCGCGACACTGCCCAGCACATCTCGCGCGAGCTCGACGCGCAGCTCAAGGAGGTACAAGCCGAGCTGGCGCACGTCAAGAAGGCTCTCACGCACGAGCGGGATAGCGTGGCTGCGGGCCAGGCGATGATTGCCTCGCAGGAGGAGGAGCTGAGGGCCAAGGAGCACGAGTGCGCCGAGAAACTCGCAGCCAAGGACTGCGCGTACTCGGGCATGGTTGAGGAGAACAGCCGCATCCTCATCATGGCTGTGGCGGACAAGGACCGGCTCCTCGCCGACGAGGCGCGCAAGTTCCGCCTCATGCAGGATAATCTGCGAGCGCAGGGCAAGGAGATGGCCCACCTGAGGGGGCAGATGGAGGCGACGACCACAAGCTTCGTGAGAATGCAGGGCCAGCTCGCCGCCCGCGAGGGCGAGGTCACCCGCCTGCGCGCGCAGAACGAAAAGCTCTCGCTCGCCTTCTCGGGGCGGGAGCGCGAGTTCCTCGACCTCGGCGCCGAGCTGAAGCGCGCCAACGAGGTGATCGCGGCGCAGTACAGCGCCCTCAGCCCCCGCGCCATCCTCCTCTCTCCCGACGCCTCGACGTGCGGCTGCACAGCTCGTCGGGTCCTGGACGAGAAGGAGGCGACGCTGGCAGACACGACCGGCGCGCTCCGCCAGACGCAGGTGGCTCTCGAGCGGCGCAACGAGCAGCTCGAGGAGACGGCGGCGACGCTCGCGGAGAAGGAGGAAACGCTCGAGTTCCGGGACGAGGTGCTCGCCGGCACTGCGGGGACGCTCGACAACGCGTGGGCGACGCTCGAGGACGTGCAGGCTGGGTGGGCGGCCACGGAGGCCGAGCTCGAGGCGGCGCAGCACCTGCTCTCCCTCGCCCGGATGGAGGCCGAGAATCTCCGTAACCAGGTTACCGTGCTCACGGAGGAGCGTGAGGAGCTGGCGGAGAAGCTGCGCGAGATGGAGCAGGAGCGCCATGATCTGCAGCAGATGGTGTTCGAGACGGATATTACGGGGCTGTGGAGCAGCCGCTCAACGCAAGACACCGGAAACGTCGCAGAGGGATACGGCGCGGACGATCACCTCCCCGGCGCCAATGCGGGCGAGGAGGGATACGACGTCTGCGACCACCGCGCCGCGGCCAACGCCGCAGAGGAAGAATGCGACACCGGCGGATACGACGCGAACGGATACGACGCGGACGACGAGAGCCTCCCCGGACACACTGCAGAGGGACACGACGTCGGCGACGACAGCCCTGCCGGCACTGAGTCGCACAAGTCCGAGCTCTACGAGGAGCCCGAAAGCGACGCGGACGTGCCTGCTGCGGTGCATGCCCAAACGGCGATTTGCGACGAGCCGTCGAGCTACGACCCCGCCAGGCCCAGGCCGGCGAGCTACTTCCCGGAGAGCTACGAGCGTGGGACGACATCTACGGGGCCGAGCGCCACCAGCTCGACAATCGTCACTCCTGGGCTCGCTGGCGTGTTCCCGGATATCCAGGAGGCGCCGGAGCCTGGTATGGACATCCCTGGCGACTCGTGCTCCAACAGTCTCGGCCTTGTCTTGGAAGGTGGGTCGCTGGTCTCTAAAGAGGCTTAGCACTGGGGAACGCGGTAATTGGCGATACATGCACGAATATCTGTGAGGTCGCGGGTTTCAATGTCGCCTGGAGTGCTTGGTAGTGGATACCGCCCCCTTGCTTACGAACTAAACCATTGAGCCCAGGACTGCGCCGTACAATGTTGTGAATGTGGCAGATTGGCATCAGTCAGAGTGTCAGCAGTGCTTTCCATGGTCGGTTGTGGGCGAAACCACAGAGTCATCAGAGAGGGACTGCGGGTAGTGGGGTCACGCCCAAGTCCATTTATGTGGGGCTCGAGTTATGGCACCGGCAGTCACTGAAACGTTAGCCATGTGCTGTCTTCAATGCTTCAGCAGCGTGATGTGTTGAAACGGGGACCCCGCGGGTCCTGTGGCGTCTATCTATGGCGCACTTGTCCATACGGCACCCGTCTAGCACCCCCGATTCCAACATAACGGGTGACGGAGCGGCGCGCTAAAATGGTTCCCAAGCCACCAACACAGTTGCCGGGCCCGGGTGGGATTTGCAGATTGATGCCTGCGGTTTCATATTAGGCCCATGACGAGATGCTGCGACGCAGTCGCATACGACAATGGCAGGCACTGACGCGACTAGCTGACGCGGTCACACTTCGGACCTCCTCAACCTCACATCTCGTCCTTCTCCTCCATCCACTTTGTCTTCATCCACTCTCTTTCCACTACAACGTCCATATTCCCCTGTATCCACGCTATACTCTTGTAAACGTAGCTTCCTTCGATAATGAGCGACCGCAAGACCCCCTTGGCCGAGACGCAGACGCCCGAGCCGCCCTCACCGGTCGACCCGAAGCCGCCTCCGCTCCCAGAGCCGTCTCGCACTTCCCTATCCCGCTCGTACCGTGCCCACAACCTCTCTTCTTCTCCGTTACGTAGCCGCGAGCCTCAGCGCTCAGAATCACCCCTCCGCGTCGTTCACGGACCGCCTCGCTCTACCTCGCGCTCCGCGTTGCCCAGCCCGAACCCACCTTCCTCCACCATACCCTTCGCCGCTGCGTCTTGTTCCCAGTCGCCTTCCCCGGCAGCTTCGCCACAGGCGGTTCCCCCCTACCCTGCTGTACCCTTCGCCGCTGCGCCTTCTTCACAGTCACATTCCCCGGCTGCTCCGCCACAGACGGCCCCCACCTCGCCAGTTGTTGCCCCCCCGCCCCTTCGAAGCCGGTTCAGGCCCACCG
This sequence comes from Cutaneotrichosporon sp. PK4640, assembly GCA_023630115.1. NCBI lineage: Eukaryota > Fungi > Basidiomycota > Tremellomycetes > Trichosporonales > Trichosporonaceae > Cutaneotrichosporon > Cutaneotrichosporon sp. PK4640. Next base: position 12,543 of record JAMALN010000509.1, on the reverse strand, counting down.
TCGGCCCACCCTCCGGTCCTGGTCTTGCACCGGTCACAACGGCGGCCGCACAGGAAGCCTCGATCGCCTTCGCTATGGGAAGCCTCCGCCAGGCATGGCTCAAGGCGAACGGCGGCGGCGGCGAGCCCGGCAGCGGCAAGAAGCAGTGTCCTGAGGCCCCGCGTCCCCTTCGAACTCGGGCTTCCCTCCAGGGTGAAGCAGCCAACCCCTCCTCGAGCTTCGCCGACCCATCAAGCCCCCTCGGCAAGCTGAACTCCGACGACGTCCTGTGCGGATCCTACCCCGAATCCGTTGACCCACCCCTAACTGGTTCCTTGACCGGACGCATATCGGGCTCCTCGATCGACACCGAGGAACGCATTCGTCGCGACGTGGAAGAAGCCCACTTCCTTCGCGAGGACGCGGAAGCCATGCAAGAGCTGTTGAAGGAGGATAACGCTCGTCCCCGCGCCCAACTCAAGGAGGCCAACAAACGCCTAGCAGAGCTAGGCGAGAACCCCCGGAACAGCCCCATCGACACGCCAACGCAGCTATCCATCGACACGCCAACGCAACTCTTAGCTGATCCTATCACATCAACGAACAAACGCGGGCGCGAGGGCGAGTGCGATCTTTCGCGAGACTTCCGCACCGGCATGGGCAAGATGATGAAGGGCATCAAAGATCTCTCAATCAAGGGTGGCAAACTCTTGAGCCCCAATCGCGATCTCAGGCCTCGAGGCATCCCCAACGCGTCCCAAGGCGGGATCGCCAACTCTGCCGGCAAGAGTGCCCACCCCGCTGGGTTTAATACTGGCAACGTCTCCGAACCCCTCGACCTTGGACTCCCTCCCGTCCACGAGTGTCCTCCTCTCACCTTCCCTGGATTCGGGGACGGGCCGGCCAGCCGCACGCGTAGCAAGACGTACCAGACGTCTGGCAGCCTTAGCGGCAATATTCCGAGCACTTCAAGCCCGACGCTGATGTCCGATCCCGCCAAGGAGAGTCAATCCATGCGTCGGAACAGCAGCTCTTCCTCCATGCGCAAGCGTAAGCGCAGCAGCGCTAGCCCCGATAACATCACGCTCATGACCGGTCGCAAGGTCTCCACATGGCCTCGGCGGTCCCGCCCGGCCAATGCTGCGCCGCCTCGCCGTTCGCTGCGCAACATGCAGCCTGCCGGTGCCTCGGAGTGATGTGCCCTTATGTACAGAGATAGAGTACCCTGATGTACATTGACGACGTCTAGTGTGACGACCACTATTGAATTTGTGCATTCTACTGTCACCCATCACCCGCAACAGCTGAAGTGATTGACACGGGACACGGATAGAGATGGGCAAGCTGATACAAGAAGATGAACCCATCGGTTCGCAGGTCGCAGATCGTGGGCCGTGAGTACGGAGCAAGGTGACTGGAGGAGATCAATGCGGCGCCCTGGGATGATCTCATCACCATTTGACAATCACCGCATGAAACAAGCCGGATGCCCGGGTGGCCATCACGTCCATCACTCAACAGAACAACAACAATACCTCGCACTGATGCTCGCGCTGATGCACGCCGTGACCCAGGAGGGATAAATACTCGCCCCACCCACACGGGTTCACATCCTCCCATCTCACATCCAGAGCAAGCACATCCCACGCCCTCCACATCATGCCCTCCCTCCTCCGCGCCCTCACGCCCACACGCTGGCGCGCAGAGCGCCCCACCTCCCCAGACCTGCCCCTCGCCACCCGGCCGCCAACGGGGCAGGCGCGCATGGTGGGGGGCGACGAACCAGACGACGACACCTCTGCTGCGACTTTGACACGGCAGAACGGCCGCCCTCCCACCCCCGCAACACGGCGTTCCCGCGCCTCCTCGCCCGACCGCCGACGCCGGGAGTGCGCGCCTTCGCCCCCAGCGCTCGGTGCCAGGCCCAGTTCCCGGCCACACGACCAACCCCCTGCCCTGCTCCAAGAGCGCCCAAACACACCCGCAACACGTCGCTCAAACCGCGCGCCATCTCCCGAGCGCACCACCGACCGCCGCAGCCGGCGAAGCAGGCCCACCATCCCCGCCTCCTACCGCGAGGAGCGCCCACCCTCGCCCGAGCGCCCATCTCGGCAGAGTGGCGAGCGTCGCCCAGGCACACCCGCCCGCCATCGCGTCTCGTTCGAGGACGTTCTCCCCGCTCGCCCGAACACCCCCGCCACCCACCGCGGGCGCACCATTCCCGACGTCCTTGAGCCCGCCAACACCGAACCCGCATCCGTGCGGGGCTCCAACGCGTCCGTCGGCGGTCGACCCAGCCTCGAGTCCATACGCGGGCGGCCCACCGAGCGCAAGCCGGCCAGGAAGGCCTCCAAGCTCCTCCGCCGCGACGAGCCGGGCATGCTGGACAAAGCGCTCAGCTACGGCGCCGAGCTCAAGGGCCGGGCACGCCGCCGCCGCGGCTCGGCCGCATCCCTCCACCAGCACGACCTCATCCCCCTCCCCAAGAGCGTTGCCGAGGCGGTCGGCATAATCACGGACTTGCGGCACAGTGGGAGTGAGTACCTCCGCGCCCTGGCCGTGGCGGAGGAGAGCCTCTCCCGAGCCGAGAAGGAGCGCGACACGCTGCGGGAAGACGTCGTCCGCCTCGCACTTGCAGCGGAGGACGGCAAGTCCCTCGCCATCAAGATCGAGCGGCATCGCAAGACTGCGCTGCAGGCCCAGAAGGACGCCGCGGCGGCGAACCAGAACGCCGCGCACGCCGACGCGGCGCGAGCAGCCGACGCCGAGCTCAATGCCAAGCGGATCTCGCGGCTCGAGGGCGAGCTCGAGGACGTGCGCGACAAGTGGAAGTGGTTGAAAGAGCACACGCACTTCCGTGAGGCGTACTCCGGCTTCGCGGGCCAGAAGATGCACGACTACCGCGCCTGGACCGAGTTCTGGCGTCACCGGCGCAGCCGCGCGGAGGCAGCAGAGGTGGCGGAGGAGGAGCGTGGGGACGGGTGGGAGGAGTTTGAGGCGTGGCTCCGGTTCCGGGAGGACCAGGAGGACCCCATGGCCGACGCGATCGAGGAGAAGCGCGCCGCCTGGGCGGCCGAGATAACCCAGGAACGCGAGGCGTGGGCCGCCGAGCGGGAGCGGTGGGAGGCGCAGAAGGGCGCCATGGTCGCCGTCGAGGCCAAGCTGCGCGGCCAGGTGGCGGACCTCACGTATGCCGCTGGCTACGAGGACAAGATCGACAACCTGACGGGCTACCTGCGGACGAGCGAGGCGGAGCAGAAGCGGCTGCATGCGGACCTCGAGAGCGCGGGGGAGCGGGAGGCGGCGCTCAAAACTCGCCTTCTAGGGGCTGAGGAGACGGAGGGGCAGCTCCGTGCGCGTCTCGGGCGGCGCGACACCCACATCAAGGCGTACCAGGAGTGGGTGGCGGTTGCCAAGTCCGAGCTAGAGACCGAGCGGCGAAAACACGTCGACTACCGCCGCCTGGCTAATGGCCTTGCGGGGGACAAGGAGAAGCTTGCCGCTGAGCTCGAGCGCGTCAAGGCGTACAACGAGCGCCTGATCCGCCGCTTGGGCGGGGAGAGCAGGGAGAGCGAGGACGAGTTCCACGACACGCTCGAGAGCATTGAGCCGCATGCGTTGTAGACTGTAGGTCCATGTTAAGAGATGTTGGAGTAGTATGTGAGGGAGGGAGGGCAATCACAGACTGATGGAGGAGAAACAAGAGCAAAACGGCGCGGCAGTCGAGAATCGATCTGCCGATTGTGGGCTGGGCCCGGCGCAATTCGAAGGACACTGAAGTCGACTTCATTTAGCTTTCAGCTTAGGTTCGCTACCGCCGTTATATCAAACATGTTTGCAGCGACTTTTGAGGCGCCTGCTCACCCAGCCTCGGGCAGCGATCTGACGATCACGCCATCACGTGAGTCTATCATTGGGCCACCAGCTTGCAGATCAGCCTGCTCGTGTATTGTCTATCCGTCCAGGAAGTTACCGGCTCTGTTTCATGCGCCAAACCGCGCCGCATGGCGTGCCTGCACGAACCGCTCGATGCGCGCGACCGACACCGCGTCCCCCGGGATTACATGTCCGCCACTACTGTTAGCATCGCCCGAAGTGACCGCACATCTCCACATCCTGACTCACCCATGCACGATCACCGTGGGATCGACAAACAGCCCCGCGAGGCGCTTGCTCGCGGCGGGCGAGACGACATGGTCGCCCAGCCCGTACACGTGCAGGCTCGGCTTGGTGTACCTCCCCTCGTCGTCATACACCCGTCGCAGCGCGGCATCCTGCGCCGGGAACCCCCCGAACATGACCGAGAAGTCGAAGCCGAACCCCATCCCGACGAGGAGGGACGCGAGCACAGCGCCCTGCGAGAGGCCGAGGACGCCGTCGAACGGCCCGTGCTTGCGCACGACCGAGGCGAGGTACGCGCGCGTCTCCTCGAAGCCGCCGTACGTCGCGAGGCTGAACCACCCGCGCTCGCCGCGCTGCAGGGACGGCGCGTCCACGAAGATGAGGTCCGCGAAGCGCGTGAGCCCGACCAGCGGGGCGGCCTGCGCGCGCAGCGTGGCCGCGGAGCCGAGCGCGCCGTGCAGGCAGAGGATGCGGAGCTTGGGATGCGGGAAAGCCGTGTCGCGCGTGCAGAGGAGGATGTGGGGGTCCGACTTGCGGCGGAAGAAGTTCATGGTGGCGTGTGGTGAGCTGGGCGAGCTGGGCCGGGTTATCAGTGCTCGCATAGAGCCGGCTGTTTATACCCCTACCCTGTTGTCGAGCGGTGCAGCGCCGACTACGCACTGCACGGAACCGGTGCTGCTGGGCATTTATGCCTAAGGACGATCGCGTGCCTGCACCGGTTGCACTGGTTGTACGGCTGATCTGGGCTGTGTTGCGCTTCTAAGGGGGCGTGTGGCGAGCTATTTCGGTCCCCGATTAGCACCGCGATATTCCTCAAGTGGGGCGTGCCCCAAGCCACCACGCAGGATGGCATTTTGAGCCCACTTTGAGGCGAAGTAGCGCCCGAGAGGTGAAGCATAGAGTGTGGCGGGAGGGGTGAGGCTTGGCCGGGTGGCGGCTTCGGTGCCTGAGCCGCTCAACACTGTTCGTCTGTCCCGACACATGTGGCGTTGGCCCAGGCATACGAGTCAAGCGGTGGAGGAGTTTGGCTCTTGGAATGAAATCGGACAGTCACTCTCGATCTCTCAGAGCTCATTATCAAGCGCTGTTTAGCATGCTTAGCCTTGCAGCCAAACGCCACACTGTTGCAGCAGAGGTTGTGGCACGTGCATTATTCTTTGTATATCTTCAGATTCGCTATAAACAAAGGTTCTTATATATCGTCCGTGGCGGCTCGTCTCGGAAGAGGGCGGGCGGCCCTGGCGCTCAGTTGAACTGCTTGAAGAAGTCGGAGCTGTAGCCGTTGAAGTCGAACCCCTCGGTCTTGAGGAACCCTGCGAACGCCTGCTTCATGAGGTCCTTGTTGCTGACCTTGCCGTTGATGCTGAACGTCTCGGGGTTGATCCCGCACTTCTTGAGGCACTCAGCGTGGCCGAGGTTGACGGCGGCGGGGATCTTGGCGGGGTCGAACACGGTGCCCTCGGCGCCGAACGCCGCGGCAATCGTCTGCGGGTCGAACGCCGTGTACATGGACGGGAGGAAGCCCACGCCCGGCGTCTCGGAGCTGGCGTCAGCTTATTCAGGGGTAGACGCACTTAAAGCCGGCAGTGATCATGACGGGGTCGCAGCCCGTGTTGGTGACAAAGTGCACGCTGCCCATGGGGAGGACGACGACCTCGCCGGCGGTCACCTGACCGTTGAAGATCGGGCTGCCGTTCTCGAGGAAGCTGGTGGCGGCGAGCGGCGGGCCCGCAATGTTGAAGAGGTACTCGGTGGCGCGGGGGTGGTTGTGCGGCGCGACCATGCCGCAGGGCTGGGTAAGCGTTATCGGTGGGACTACTCACGCCGAGGAAGCCGACGAGCCAGCTGAGGCCGTTGCCGACGACGCCGGGGAACTGGGTGTTGTCGGCGAGGATGACGCCGCCGTCGCGCCCGCCGCCGCCAAAGCTCTCGGCGGCCAGGAAGTCGAAGGTAAAGCCGCCGTCGAGGAGGGTGTTGCGGTCGTTGGGGTTGACCTGGGCATAGAGCTCGGCGATGAACTCCTTGAGGGACTGGCCGCCCGAGCCGGACCCCGAACCCGAGCCGGAGCCGGATCCGGAGCCCGAGCCCGAGCCAGAGCTGCCGTCGCGCGCGTCGAGCTCGACGGGCGCCGCGAGAGCGGGCGCGACGAGGAGGAGGGTGGTGAGGAGGGCCGAGGAGAGCATGTTCGAGAGTGGAGCTGTAGAGAGAGAAGGTTGGTTGGGAAGGAGAAGGCCGGGGGGTCTGGACTATATACCCCTCTTGATGGACCCCGGGATGGGACGTCCGGCGGCCCGCAGTTCGGGTGACGGAGCGAACAGGTGCTTGCCAACCCGGTGGTGGGCCCACACCGACATCTCGCTACTCTCGACGCCAAGAACTCGGCACCGCTCTACTCGGAGAAGAGTGCGGGCGATCTGACGCTTCCCACAGCAGTTCAGGCGGTGGTGGCCCAGCGTGCCCCTGATTGTTGTGAGCGTTGTGCTGGGACAGAAGTGCCGCTTCCGGCCAGCACATGCAGTGGAGTGGGAACCGGTCCGCCTCCACCCCTCGCCCGTGTGCAGCAGGCACAGCCTGCGTGCGCAGGACATGGGCCGCAGGATGCGCCCATTCCTTCTCCGCGCGCAGCCCGGACAGAGCGGTGCCGAGCTGTGTTGGTCCGATGCCTCCTTCCGTGGCATGGCGGCGGGTGTCGCGGTAAGCGCTCGCCTCTGGTAAAATGTCATGGGGATGATGGGAGGGTGGGAGCGGCGGTGCGAGCTGCGTCCGGGCGAGCTGTGACGTGCACGCTGGGGCGAGCTGTGAGGGTGGGCGCCTTCGAGGCACATCAGCTGACGGCGGCCCTCACGCTTGCTTCGCCGGATCTGGGTTGGCCGCCGTGTACACAGCTTGGGACGCAGGAGGAGTGGCCCAGCCAGCGACAAACTGGAAGCTCTGCCTCGCGCCCGATTGCTTACGGCAGTGCAGGCGAGCATTCCACTTTGGTTCGATTCAGATTCCTCCTCGAGGCACGTGTGGGCGTGTGATCCAGAAATAGGTGTTCGGAGCCGAGGAGTGACATGCTTATTGCGTTAAACTCAGATTCACGCTGGCGTCTGTGTGCTGTCTGCAACGTGCTGCGTGCGGGGCTTGCTCGCGTCCACTCAAGTGGGCTTGACCATGGGAAGTACATGCGATAGACTGCAATATCACGGCGTCTGGTGGAACTCTGCCTCCGTGAATGCCTCGGAGCGCCCCCATTCCCATGACATCGTCCGCTCCTGATCTGATGCAGCGCTAGAAAGCAGAGCAGTTGCATCATCCGTATCGATCATCACTATGCACAGTCCTGGAGTGTCGTTTTCTGGTGGAGGCGTTCAGTAAACGTGAGGCGCAGACTTGACGGTGTAGAGGCGGTCGCCGCGGGTCGTTCTCATGGTCTTGGCGTAGGCCTCGCGGAAGGCCGTCCACGGCTGCGAGCGGTAGTAGCCGGCGAGGACCTCCTCGTCGGGGTTCTTGAGGAGCGCGCCGAGGTCGCGCGTCAGCTTGGCCCACTTGGCGTCCATCTCCGGGTGGCGCGTCTTGAGGAGCACGTCGCCGCGCATGAGGCGGCGCGCGTTCCCGAGGATGGGCGTCTCGCCGTCGTCCTCCATCGCAATGACACCCGCGAGCGCCGGGTCGGCGAGGAAGCCCTCAATGGCCGGCTCGCTGGCGTCGCGCAGCGCCTCGAAGAGCGGTGTGCGGAGGTCCTCCTCGGCGCCCGTGATCGAGCCCTCCCAGAACATGCGGTCGAGGCGACAGAGGAGGTTGACGCCGCGCCCGCGCACCGAGCTCGCGGCGGCGTCGCGCTCGTCGTCGATGCGGTCGATAAACTCTTCGGTGTAGGGCCCGTGGTGGCCCGTCTGGGCGTCCATGTACCGCAGGATCTGGGCGCCGCCGATCCCGATGCCGTCGACGCCGGTGTACACCGCGTCGGCGATGTGGTTGAACTTGAAGCCCGCGGACATGTAGGTGATGAGGCCGGCCTGGTGGGCGAGGTGGACGAGCTCAAGGGCCTTGGCGACCGAGATCTGCAGGATCACACACTGCGACGGGTAGGTGTCGCTCGCGCCGTCGAAGGTGACCTTGTCAAAGCCGCCGAGGGAGGCGAGCTCGATCCCGCGCTTGGCAATCTCAAAGTTGTCTGTGATGAGGGGGTAGACACTCTCGCCGTCGTCGTTGACGGTCGGCGGCGCGAGGTCGTCGATGAGGGGGGCGTTGAGGTTGTACGCCGCCGAGAGGACCTGCTTGTAGTTCCGGAGGACGTGGCCGCTCATCGCGCGCATGTAGGCCACCTGCTCGGAGGCCTTCAGGCCGTCCATGGCCACCTTGGCCTCGGCGGCACCGAGCTGGAATGCGGCCGAGCACGCCGCCGAGGTGAGGTTGACGACCTTGATGAAGTCGTGGGCGAACGTGCCCGAGGTCGAGTCCTTGACGCGGCGGCCGACAAAGTACTGGGATTAGCTGGGTCATCTGCGCGTCTCAGCACTCACAGTGTTGGGCGCCGACTTTCCCGTGTGCAGACGCACACGGGCGAACTCGAAGATCGAGGGGATGCTGGGGTCAGCTAGGGGTTCCACAACTTTAGCTCACCGGTACGACTCGATCTCCTCGCGCGGGAGGTTGCCCGGACGCTCAAGGTGCTCGACATGGCAGATGGCGCCCTTGAGCCAGCGCGCGCGGCGGGTAGTGCCGAAGATGTGCCCCTCTCCGGGGTCGGTGAGGGAGACGAACGTCTGTGTGTCCTTGCGGAAGCCCGGGGTGCCGAGCCAGCGCGCGTCCTTGGTGTCGAGCTTGGCACCGGCGCGGAGCAGCTCGTAGCCGATGTGGTAGGCGACAAAGTCGACGAAGCAGGGGTCGGTGTCGGCCTCGCGGAGTGTCTCGGCGTTGGTGGTGAGCGCCGTGAGGAAGTCGGGGCCGAGCGAGGCGGGCCACTCAATGACGAGGCGGTCGGGGCGGTGCTTGACGGTGAGCTCGAAGACGGAGCGCTGGTCGGGGTGGATGGAGTTGAAGGTCGCGCCGCCGAAGCGCTCGATCGTCGCCGTGCACAGCTCAAACGCCTTCTGGAGGGCGCCGATGACCTCGCCCAGCGGGGTCGTGGGCGCGACGATGAGGTCGGCGAGGGTGCGCGCCTTGCCGGCCTCGGCGGCGGAGCGGGGGTCGTCGGCGCTCCAGATCTCGGCGATGGTCTTCTCGAGGCCCTCGCGGACCAGTGCCTCGTCCACGCGCCCGACTGACGTCAGCACATTCAGGGACGTGCGCACAGTACGGCAGCTGCTCGGAGCGGCTGAATGGCTGGCCCTCGTGGTACGCGACCTTCCACTTGGCGATGCGGGTGAGGAAGAGCAGGTCCTCGAACGCCGCGACGGACACGGGGCGCACCTGGCCCTCGAAGAGCACCTTGTCGTACCCCTTGGCCGCGGGGTTGGGGGTGAGGCCGGCTATGGCGATCGGGTGCCACACGAGCGGGGACGAGGGGCTCATGAGCGGCGGCGCGGCGTTCTTGGCAAGCTTGGCCGCCGAGGTGAGCAGTGTCGCGCCCACCACGGGCGAGACGAGGAACGCGCTCCCCTTGGTGCTGGTGAGGGGGCCGGCGCGGTCGAGCTCGCTCAGGCTCTGCATGGCCACGTCGAGCGAGGGGAGGGGCGACTTGCGGCGCGCCTCCATGGTGGGAGGGGTGAGGTCCTTGACGGGCGACATGGCTGAGGGTTGGAGCTGGGGAGGGTCTGAGGATGGGCCTGTAGAGCCTGGGAGAGGAGGAGGGAGAGTGGGAAGTGCTGAGTCGGAACGCCAAGAGCGCGGTATATATAGATAACTACTAGAAACCCATCGGCATGTGATCGTGAGTCGCGCTGGGGCGCCTCTGGCGCACCAGTGAGTGTGCGTCCGCGACGCACACTATGGTATCGAGCGGAGTGGCGCTGTGCTCGACGCCTCCGCACTGCTCCGCAATGCATTACCGCTTCCATCGGCTCCTAGACATCGCGAGGGAGGCGAAGGCCAAGCCCATGCAGACGTGCGGCGCTTGGGCGGGGCTGCTTCCCGGCGCTTGCTCCGGCGGCCCCCCTGCACTCCGTGTTCGGCACCTCGCCGTCCGCCACACCGCTTTCCTCCACCAAGGAAGAAGAACCTAGACCGTCAACGCTGCGCGGATCAAGCTTCTCACCGCCTTTCCAGTCAGATATGGCTACCCGACTGCAGTGCTTGTCTGCAGTTCGAGTTGAGAACGCACACCAGATCCACTATCGCGCCCGGATTCGCACGTGATCGAGCGCAGCAGATCGAAAGCAGATGACATTCCGCCAGCGCCCCAGCATTCCGCTTTGCGATCCCTCCCATACCCTCCCACTCTTCCACCCTCCCACCATGCCCACCACTAACACTCTAACGTACGCAGGAACACATGCATAACGAACACACCCTAGCTGGATCGCGAACCCCGACTTCGCATCGCTTCCGTGCCTCTTCGGACTGTACAGCAATACATAGCATCGCACGCTCCTCGGCTCCGCTGAGAAACCGCCGCGGACAGCCGCTCCTCCGCCGACACGGGCGCTCGACAATGACCTACCGCCTACGCAGCTGAGCGGTGAGATGCGGCGCGACGCGGGTGGCGAAGGCGTGCGCTGCTCACCAAGCACACGCATCATCCGATGTGGCCGGCCAGACTTTGGCGGATACTTTGGATATCTCATCTCTCACCCTCCGAGTTCGCTACACGATGTCCCAGCTGTACGACACGCCCTGGTCGCCCGCGACCGACTACCAGCTCCCCTTCAGCCCCGACTCGGTGTACTCCCCGCACTCGTACTCGCCCCGCTCGCCCACACGGCCGGTTGGGCCGCTCACCCCGCTCCCCGAACACCCGTACGGGGCGTACACCGAGCTCGAGGGCGAGGGGGAGGTGTACCGCCTCGTGCCCGTGGCGGAGGTCGACATCGGGCGGGTGTACCGCCCCGAGCGGGGCGGGATGCTGGGCGAATCGCCGCGCATGTCGCTGGAGAACGTGGGCAGCTTCGGCCTCGCCCACGAGTCCACGTCGGCGCTCATCGCGTCCGAGCGCGAACTGCCCCCGCCACCAGAAGACGCCTTCGTCGTCGCCATTACCCCCGACGACACGCGGCACCCGTTCAACTGGTCGCCGCGGAAGAAGTGGACCGTGCTCTGCGTCGTGTGCTCGGCCGCCGTGTGCGTCACCGTCGCCTCCTCGATCCAGGCGAGCACGTACCAGAACCTCGAGGACGAGTTCGACACGCCGCGCATCGCGGCGGTCGCGGGCGTGAGCCTCTACGTCCTCGGCTTCGGCGTCGGGGCAGGTACGTCGCCGCCGGGCGCGCTGACGCAGTGCTCCTCGGCCCGCTGAGCGAGTTCTACGGCCGCTCCATCATCTACCTCGTGTCCTGTGCGCCCCGCCCGTCCCCGCTAACCCCGCTAACCCAGTCGCGCTCTTCACGGTCTTCAACGTCCCGATCGCGACGGCGCAGAACATGGGCGTCCTCCTCCTCTTCCGCCTGCTCACGGGGCTGTGCGGCGCCGGCTTCTTGTCGGTCGCCGGTGGCACCGTCTCCGACATGTTCCGGCCGGGCACGACCGACCTCCCGACCGCGGTGTACACGCTCGCGCCGCTCTCGGGGCCCTGCCTCGGCCCCATCCTCGGCGGGTACATGAACCAGAACGTGACGTGGCGCGCGACGTTCTATCTCATCATCGGGTGGGGCGCGGTCGAGTTCGTCCTCCTCTGGCTGCTCGTGCCCGAGACGTTCCTCCCCATCGTGCAGAAGCGGGAGGCGCGCCGCCTGCGCGCGGCCACGGGCGAGGGCGCGTGGACGTCCCCCGCGGAGAAGAGCGGGCGCACCGTGCGCGACGTGTTCCCCGCCGCGCTGTGGGTGCCCATCAAGCTCATGGCGGTCGAGAAGATGGCGCTGGCGATGGACACGTGGACGGCCCTCATCCTCGGCATCATCTACCTCTTCTTCAACGCCATCCCGTACACCTTCCGGACGCTGTACAACTTGTGAGGGGCGGTAGGGCAGCGCTGACGGAAGCAATCTGGGCGAGACGGGGCTGGCGTTCTTCGCCCTGGGGCTGGGCATGGTGATCGGCACGGCGACGCAGCCCATCTTCATCGCCCGCATCAAGGACAAGGGCATCAGAGCGGGTACCAGGCCCGCGCCCGAGACGCGCCTCCCCGTCGGCATGGCGGGCGCCGTCCTCGCCCCCCTGGGCCTCCTGTGGTTCGCGCTCAGCAGCTTCAAGAAGATGCCGTGGATCATGCCCATGATCGGCACGCTCATCTTCGGCGTCGGCGTAAGCAGCGCTATGTACCAGCTCACGCCAGTCCGTGTACATTTTCACGTGCGTGTTCGGCTTCCTCGTCGCCACGTACCCCAAGTACGCGGCCAGCGCCATGGCGGGCAACACGCTCCT